>CM053032.1:274083644-274206144 GCA_028564925.1 Lithobates sylvaticus
CCCGATCACACCCCCCCCCCCCCATAGAGTATTTGCACCCCCATTATCCAATCTGTACACCTCCTAGTAGGGGGGGGGGGGGGGGGGGTCATAGAGTATTTATACAATCTGTACACCTCCTAGTAGCTCTCTGATGGGGGGGGTCATAGAGTATTTGCACCCCCATTATACAATCTGTACACCTCTAGTAGCTCTCTGATGGTCGCTCTCCCTACAGAACATGCTGTCCAATGCAGAGAACAACGTGAAGAGTGGAGTTATCGGGAAGATGGCAGCTAAGCCAGCGCTGCGTCCCCGCGCCGCCCTGGGCGATATTGGGAACAAAGCTGATACCAAGATGCCCCTAAAGAAGGTAACGTCTGAGACTGGGGGGGAGGGGTGGAATCTCCTGATGGGGATGAAGCTGGGCTCGGGGAGAGGTGACGGATCTTTGGGGAGAGGTGACGGATCTTTGGGGAGAGGTGACGGATCTTTGGGGAGAGGTGACGGATCTTTGGGGAGAGGTGACGGATCTTTGGGGAGAGGTGGCGGATCTTTGGGGAGAGGTGGCGGATCTTTGGGGAGAGGTGGCGGATCTTTGGGGAGAGGTGGCGGATCTTTGGGGAGAGGTGGCGGATCTTTGGGGAGAGGTGGCGGATCTTTGGGGAGAGGTGGCGGGTCTTTGGGGAGAGGTGGCGGGTCTTTGGGGAGAGGTGGCGGATCTTCTGCAGGACTCACCACCATCTCCTCCTCTTTTCTAGGAACAGAAACCGGCTGTGAAACTTGTAAAGAAAGTGAAGCCGGCAGAGAAGATTCCGGAGCCAAAGAAAGTGAAGGAGGAAGCCGTCTGTATAAAGCCACAGCCTGTGCCGGTATGATGGGGGATGGGGCCTGACACTGGCCGTTGAGGGTTTCACACCTTGGGGTGGTTCATGTCTACTTGCACTTGGGTACTTTGCTCGGGACATTGGTGGGGGTGCAGTGTAAGGACCTCCAGCTATGGCTGGCTTTAGATTGAATTCAGTCACCCCTCCCCCCCCCCCTAACCATCTTCTCCGCTCGCAGGTGGAGGTCCCCAGCTCCCCCAGCCCCATGGAGACGTCAGGCTGCCTCCCAGATGAGCTGTGCCAGGCCTTCTCAGATGTCCTCATCCAGGTGAAGGATGTGGATGTCGATGACGAGGGGAACCCCATGCTGTGCAGTGAATATGTGAAGGACATCTACTGCTATCTGAGGAGTCTGGAGGTGAGCGGAGTCTGTGGGCTGGAATGGCCATGAGGAGGAGATGGACTACAGGTCCCAGGAAGATGGAATATTTTATTGATGGGTAAATGTGACTCGGCTCTCCTCTTCTGTCTCCAGGAAGCGCTGGCGGTGAGGCCGCACTATCTCCAAGGCCAGGAGGTGACGGGTAACATGCGGGCGATTCTCGTAGACTGGCTGGTCCAGGTGCAGATGAAGTTCCGCCTTCTGCAGGAAACCATGTTCATGACAGTTGGAATCATCGATCGTTTCTTGCAGGTGAGGTGATGCCTGGGGGGGGGGGGGGGGGGGGGGGGATCCATGTGGAACCTCCAGGTGTCTAATTACCTTTTTTCCCCCCCCCCCCCCCCCTCTGCTCAGGATAACCCGGTTCCCAAGAACCAGCTCCAGCTGGTGGGCGTGTCGGCCATGTTTCTTGCTGCCAAGTATGAGGAGATGTATCCTCCAGAGATCGGAGACTTCACCTTTGTGACAGATCACACCTACACCAAGGCCCAGATCAGAGACATGGAGATGAAGATTCTTCGCGCCCTGAAATTTGCCATGGGCAAACCCCTCCCCCTGCACTTCCTCCGCAGGGCGTCCAAGGTTGGCGAGGTAATTGAGGCTTTCTGGGTCGCTCTGTCCGTCCATTGGAGATGGGAAATTGCAGGATGGATTTTGTTCAGTTTTCTGAGAACAAGTCATTCCAGTGTTTTCACCTGACTTTTTAATTTTTTTTTTTTTTTAAATGGGTTACTTTGATCCCGGGGGGAGCGGTAGCCATATTTGCTTCTGCTGCTTGGCCATTTACACTGTAAACTGGGGGGACCTCATGAACACATCCCAGGGTTGCCGACCTGGTCTTCACCTCAAGGCCCTGGTGCACCTAATCCTAGGTTACCGGGGGGGGGGGGGGGGGGCTCATTGTATCACTCAGCTGCGGGGAAAGCCTCAAATCACTCAGGCAGGTTCTTCTCTGAACACTCCTGAGCTCTTCTGCAGTCACCCCCCCCCCCCCCCCACTGGCACCAGGAGATGTAGGTTTGCCTCAGGTGCAACCATGCCCTCTTGACACCCCAGCAGTCCTGACCCCAGTACTACATCCTGCTGACCTCTGAATGCTGCTTTGCCGGCAAGCAAGTGGACAGTCATCGGCAGATAGCCTGACACGAGTCAAGAAAATCAGCCTGCAGTAACGGATGCATTTTCATGATCTAAGTTTATATTTAAAGTGGCATTTGTTTTAGTAGGGGGGGGCTTGCTAGGGAATTTAATCACTTCCTGCCCACATGCTGTGATGATATCGCAGACTTTGTGGTATCTGGGTGCAGTTGCAGGCGTCGTTCAGATCATCTTTTACAGCCGTTGTTTTCCTGCACCGTAAGAACAATCGTAGCAGCTGATCGCTAGTTCTTACAGGCGGCGGGAAGGGGACATCCCTCCGGTGCTTCTACCAGCTCGCCCAATGCGTTCAGCGAGCCGGAGAAATCAGCCAGCGCCGGAAGTTGACCATAGAGAATCTGGCAGGCCAGATCTTCCCCAGAAGTCTGACATTTCGGAGGCTGGGCGTGATGTTTTGACGTCACGCCTGACCTCTGGGGGGGGGGGGGGAACAAATGCAGTCGCCTCAGCTGGGAAGCCAAAATCCTCTTTATATTTCAGGCTTCCTAGAGGAAAGATCTGGGGAGTTGTAGACCCCCCCCCCCCAGATCTCAGTGTAAAGGGGACCTGTCAAGCACTATTAAAAGTGCTCGCTAGAGGGAGAGCAGTAATTCTAGAGCTCTGTAAGGCCCCTTTCACACTGGGGCGTTTTTCATGCGGTGCAGCGCTAAAAATAGCGCCTGTTCACCGCATTAAAAAATCCGGCCCCTTTAACTCCAGTGTGAAAGCCGCGGGCTTTCACACTGGAGCGGTGCGCTAGCAGGATGACAAAAAAAGTCCTGCTAGCAGCATCTTTGGAGTGGTGTGTTCACCGCTCCTATACCGCTCCTATACCGCTCCTTCCCATTGATTAGAATTGGACACCACAGTAAAACCGCGGCAATACCGCCGCCTACGGCGGCGCTCTGCGGGGTGTTTAACCCTTTTTCCGCCGCTTGCGGGGGGGGGTAAAACCGCACCCCGAGCGGCCGAATACCGCGGTTAAAACGACGGTAAAGCAGCGCTAAATATAGCGCTGCTTTACCCACACCGCGGCTCCCCGCCCCGGTGTGAAAGGGGCCTAACTAAACTGCTAACCTGTACACTTTTAAAGCATCACCTATGGGGATTTTTAAGTACCGTTTTGGCACCAGTCCATGAGTGCGCAATTTTAAAGCGTGACATGTTGGGTATTTACTCAGCGCAACAATTGACTAAACTTACTGTTAATGAATGAAACTTATCTCAAACATTTGAAAAATTGCTGCGAGATTAAAACAACTGTCGTCTAAAGAAGAGTGTCAGAATTAGCCTGGGGGGGGGCAAGTGGTTAATAAAGGGGGGGGGGGGGTGGGGGGTCTGCACCTCAGTGGTGTCACTAGGGTTGGTGTCACCCGGTGCAAAAAAAAATGGTGTCACCCCCGCCCCCCCCCCCCCCACCAACTATAGTCCCCCCCTCAGTACAGACCCCCTCCCGCAGTATAGATCCCCCTCCCTCAGTACAGACCCCCACACTAAGTACAGACCACCCTCCATCAATATAAACCTCCTCCCTCAGTACAGACACCCCTTCAGTGCAGACCCCTCCATCAGTGCAGACCCCCCCCCAGCATTACAGAAACCCCCCTCAGTGCAGACCCCCCAGCAGTACAGACATTCCCCTCAGTGCAGACCCCCCCCCACAGCAGTACAGACACCCCTCCCTTAGTGTAGACCCCCCTCAGTACAGATTTCCCCCCAGGGCAGGCCCCCCCAGCAGTACAGATATCCCCCCTCAGTGCAGACCCCCCCAGTGCAGATATCCCCCCTCAGTGCAGACACCCCAAAAGACAGACAGTACAGACCCCCCAAAAGACAGACAGTGCAGAGATCCCCCCTCAGTGCAGACCCCCAGTGCAGACACCCCAAAAGACAGACAGTACAGACCCCCCCCCCAGTGCAGATATCCCCCCTCAGTGCAGACCCCCAGTACAGACCCCCCAAAGTACAGACACCCCCCCCCAGTGCAGACCCATCCCTCAATACAGACACCCCCATCACAGACCTCAGATACAGACAGCGTTGTGTGTCCCTCGAGCTCCTCCTCCTTTGTGGATGTAAACAAAGGAGGGGGAGGCGGCTTCGTTCACAGCCGCGGCGACGGTGAGACACGGCGGCTGGCGGTGTTAGCGGTGCCGCTACCCACGGGTGTCACCCCTTTGGCGGTGTCACCCGGGTGCGGCGCGCACCCCCCGCACCTGGCTAACAACGCCACTGCTCTTATGTTGGCAAGGTAGATCTCCATCTCAAGGGTTGCCTACCCCGTGTGTGTATAAATGATATGATGGGGGAGGGGTGTGCTCTGGTTAGACCTGTTTGTCCCTCGGTGACGGTTCATGTTCCTCTCCTCCTCCCAGGTTACAGCGGAGCAGCACAGTCTGGCCAAATATCTGACAGAACTGGTCATGGTGGACTATGAGATGGTGCATTATCCTCCCTCACAGATCGCAGCCGCTGCTTCCTGCCTGTCCATGAAGGTCCTGAATGCTGGGGACTGGGTAAGTACCCGCATCGGCCCCTGATGCGTAATGATCTAATATCGGTCATTCTGCTGCTCCGCTCTGAACAGAGAAATCTCTTCCAGACTCCAACGCTGCAACACTACACCATGTATTCTGAAGACTCTCTGCTTCCCATAATGCAGCACATGGCCAAGAATGTGGTGAAGGTGAACAAAGGACTCACAAAACAAATGGTGAGCTTAATACTGGACATGATGATGGGGGGGGGGGGGGGGGGGGTGGAGATGTAGCCATTGGGGTTGACTGAATTGTGCACCGTGTTGGATTACATTTCTGGATTGTATTCTCTGTTAACTTAATGGGTTTCCACGTCTTGGTCAATCCCACCTGAAGGTAAAGTGACCATGGCTTTTCCCATTCAACACAAGGAACATTGGCTGGTCCCTGCCATTGCCTTCTGACCACCCCATTCACCTCAGAGGTGAGTACCAGTTCTGGGTGTGGCTGCTTCTCCCATGCTGGAGATTTCTATCTCTCCATATGGGAACATAAATCTGCCATGCTGAGGATGGGCTCAAAGTAGAGCTGGGCGATTTTGCTCCAACTGCTTCCCCCAGCTCAGTGCCAGTCATTGGCCTTCATGAAGTAGAAAAGATGTAGCTGGATAGCCGCACTCCAAATTATTCAACTTTATTACAAAAGATATAATAAAATCATAGCATCTAGGCTACGTCCCCCCTCCCGCCACCATCCGGTGCTTCTCCGGGCTCTCCCGTGCCATCGGGGGCCCGGAGAAAGAATCGCTCGCCGTCGGATGACGAGCATAGGGATTTCCGGTGACCAGATGGTCACCAGTCATCTCTATGACCGTCGGAGGCCCGGGCGCGACGTTATGACGTCACGCCCGGTACCCGGAAGTAAACAAAGCCGCGATCGCCGCTGTCAGCATGAGATCGGTAAAAATTTTTTTACCGATCTCATGCTTTCCAGCCTGGAGGAGAGATGTGGGGTCTTATTGACCCCACATCTCTCCATAAAGAGGACCTGTCACATGCATTCCTATTACAAGGGATGTTTACATTCCTAGGAATAAAAGTGATCCAAAATATTTTTATTTTTTTAAAAGTGTAAAATAAAAAAAAATAATAAAAAAAAAAAAAAAATTTAAACGCCCCTGTCCCTGTAGCTCGCGATCAGAAGCTAACGCACACGCAAGTCCCGCCCGCATATGTAAACGCCGCTCAAACCACACATGTGAGGTATCGCCGCGTGCGTTAGAGCGCTTGCAACAATTCTAGCACTAGACCTCCTACGTAACTCTAAACTGGTAACCAGTAAAAAATATTAAAGCGTCGCCTATGGAGATTATTAAGTACCGAAGTTTGGCGCCATTCCACGGTTGTGCGCAAATTTTAAAGCGTGACATGTTTGGTATCTATTTACTCAGCGTAACATCTTTCATATTATATAAAAAAATTGGGCTAACTTTACTGTTTTCTTCTTTTTTAATTCATGAAACCGTTTTTTTTTTCCCAAAAAAAGGCGTTTGAAAAATTATTGCGCAAATACCGTGTGAGATAAAAAGTTGCAATGACCGCCATTTTATCCCTAGGGTGTCTGCTAAAAAAAAACGTACTCAATGTTTGGGGGTTCTGAGTTATTTTCTAGCAAAAAAATGATGATGTTTACAGGAAGGAAAATAGGCCAAAATAGGCCCGGTAAGCAAGTGGTTAATTTTAATGGACTGAGCGTTATGATCAGTAAATTCCTAGTCCATTCACACTTCCTCTGACCAGATACTCTGTACAGAGTGCCTGACATTGCACCCTAAGGCCCCTTTCACACTTATGCTACTTTTCAGTCGTATGACAAATTCATTCCCCATGCTTTCCAATGACAGCCATTCATATTAGTACGACTTGAAGTGGTTCTGACTTCAAAGTAGTCCCTGCACTACTTTTGGTCCAATTTTGATGCCACTTACACAGATATTCCTTGAAATCGCACAACTTTGAAGTCGCACAAGTGTAAAAGGGGCCTGAGCCAGGGACTGCTTCTCTTTGCAAAAATGTAACTTTTCATAAAGGTGAACTTGCCCTTTACTGGATCAATGCTAAGTTTTTGGGTTGGTGAAGAATGGTGACTATCCTGAGGCTGACCAATGACTCGCTCCTGTTCTGTTCTGGGTCTTCACAAAGTTCTGTATCTGCTGGGCATTGTATAGTGTAACCTCCGGTCCCATTGCTGGTTCTGAGATGAAGGTGATAATATGATCTCTCTCTTCCTGCAGACTGTGAAGAACAAGTATGGCAGCAGCAAACAGATGAAGATCAGCACCATTCCTCAGCTGAGGTCAGAGGTCCTTGCTGGGCTAGCGAAGGCTGTGATGCCATAAAGAGAACTCTGTACAGACATTGATCTTTTACTGTGTTTGGCACTGTGTGCTTTTGTAAATAGTTTTTATTTTTAATAAAGTTCTCTTTTGATTTTATTGGTCATGGTGGTAGTTTTTATTTATTTTTTTTCTCTCAGTTTTGGCCGATACGTATTCTTCTACATATTTTTGGTAAAAAAAATTGCAATTAGCGATTATTGGATTGGTTTGCGCAAAAGTTATAGCGTTTACAAAATAGGGGATATTTTTATTAATAAATTTTTTTTTTTTTTTTACTATAATGGCGGCGATCAGCGATTGTTTTTTTTTTTTTTTTTTTTTTTTTAAATGTGACTGCGACATTATGGCGGACACAATCGGACATTTTTGACACATTTGTCATTTATACAGAAATCAGTGCTATTTTAAATAGCACTGATTCCTATGTAAATGACATTTGTAGTGAAGGGATTAACCACTAGGGGGCAGGGAGGAGTCAGTGTGACGTGTTGTGTTTTTTTTACAGTAGGGGGGCGTGGGCTGTACGTCTGACGTCATTCCCGATGACAGGGAACAGCCGATCACTGACAGGCAGTGTAGGAAGCGCGGGGAGAGGTTTGTTTACACAAACCTCTCCCCGTTCTTCAGCTCCGAAACCCGATCGCGGGATACCAGCGGCGATCGGGGTCCGCTGGTCCCGCGGCCGGGGTCACGGAGCTCCCGACCCACAGGCAGGCACGATCACATACAGGTACGTGATTTTGCCTGCCCGTGCCATTTTGCCGACGTATATAGGCGGTCGGGAAGCGGTTAATAAATGGACACTTGCCTTTCCTGGAGTCCAGCGATGCCAGCGCCTTGCTCGGTGAGGGAAGCGCTGCGGCTTCACTTCCTGGTTTCCCTACTGCGCATGCGCGAGTCACGCAGCACAATGAGAATGCTACATGCTGTCTCTGGGACCCATGTGTGTCCCAGCAGGCAGCATGGAGGGACAGGAAGAGGTATAGACTCCTGTGAAAATCTATGCCTGGAAGTGGGTGCAAATATCTGTCTTAGACAGGTATCTGCACCTCCCCCCTGAAAGGTGCCAATTTTGACACCGGAGGGGAGGTTCAAGTTTTGTGTGAACCTCCGCTTTAAGTTCTATTAACCACTTACCCACTGGGCACTTAAACCCCCTTCCTAACCAGACCAATTTTCATCTTTCGGTGCTCTCTCACTTTGAATGACAATTACTCCGTCATGCAACACTGTACCCAAATGAATTTTTGTGTCCTTTTTTTCACACAAATAGAGCTTTCTTTTGGTGGTATTTAATCACCGCTGGGTTTTTTAATTTTTGCGCTATAAATCAAAATATACTGAAAATTCTGTAAAAAAAAAATAAAATAAAATAATATTCTTTGTTTCTATTAAAATTTATGGCAGAGTATTGGCAGAGCTGTGGGCACTACACATCCAGCCCACAGCGCTGGTCCCGTCTCTCCCCCTCTCCTCCGCTTCTCTCCTCTCTGTACCAATCGGTACAGAGAGGAGAGAGAGGAACCGGCGTCATGACGTGACGCCGGTTTGTGTACATGTGATCGCTCCATCAAATGACGGAGCGATCACGTGGTAAACGGCGGTCACGGATGTTCCCGAGTGCGCCCCCCAGGGGGCGCGCGGGAACAAGTTTCTGGGAGGATGTCCGTAGGACGTCCACTCAGGATAAGCCGACTGCGCTGTAGCCGTCTTTTGACTATAGTGCGGTCGGCATGTGGTTAAAGTGTTGTAATGGCATCAGCAGACCTCAGCAATCGTACTGCTGTGGCTGCCTTTC
This sequence comes from Lithobates sylvaticus, assembly GCA_028564925.1. NCBI lineage: Eukaryota > Metazoa > Chordata > Amphibia > Anura > Ranidae > Lithobates > Lithobates sylvaticus. The sequence continues at coordinate 274,092,703 of CM053032.1, forward strand.
TTCCCTGGTTTGGGTTCTAAGGTGGGGGTGTCCCCCCCCCCCCCCACCCTTTATGCTTGGACGTGTGTCTCTTGCTCTCCATTCCCCCCCCCCCCATATTACACCCATTGCCTGTAAATTCCATATCTTGGCATATAGGACACTGTCATCTATAATTGCATCTCATTGTTTTCCTACCAAGCTGGGGAGTTCCTTGCTTGGCTCTACAGGAGCATGAGGGGGGGTGCATGTTCCATACCAACGAGATGAGCTGAGAGGTCTCATAATTTGAAGCTGTTCCATTCCAATTTTATCACATTGAGGTTCTGTGAGAACCCGAGGATGTGGGCCACAAGTTCCACAGTTGTGTAAGGCTTTTCTTGCCTAGAATTGGCACCCTTCCAAACAGGCTGGGGGGGAGTAATTTAGTATTACTCCACCTGTGACAGGAGCTGCCGCTACACCAGAAGCATTGGCTCCGCTTCCCCTCTAGCGTCGGCTCCATTCATCGCATTGATGCTTGGCATCCCGTGATCTGGGGTGGCGAGCCCCAGCAGTTAGGCACGCCTGTTAAAAGGCCATTGCATTTCATGCCCTACATTTAGGGAGGGATAATTGTGCACACATCTTCTGTTCCAACACTAATGTTTCTATTCTACTTTTGTTTTAGTATAAGGGGGAAAAGCTGGGCGTAAGACAACCTTGTCATTTAAGTATGAGGAAAGGCTCTATACAGGAAGAAAAACGCCAGTTTAGAAACGGGTGGGATGGCTACCAAAAAGGCTACTTTGAACCCATCGGGGATATTCCTCTGGAGGTTCTCATAGGGGGGGTTTCTGGAATATGGAACCAAATTGGGATCCCAGGGAAGCGAGGGGGGGGGGGGGGGGGGGCTCTTACTACAAGAAACACTTTGCATAGAGGATTTTACAAGTTTGTGTAAAGCCAGATCCTTTTGAAGAAAAATACTTGCTGGTTAACCACTTCAATACAGGGTGTTTTTATCCCTTCATGCCCATGCCAACTTTCTGCGCTGTAATATTTTGGGTGACAATTTGTGTAAAGTTGTACCCATGTTTTCCCCCCATAAATTGCTTTCTTTTGGTGGGATTTGATCACCTACGGTTTTTATTTGCGCTATAAAAAGCAACAATTTTGAAAACTATTTACTTTTTTTTTTTTGCTATATCCCAATTTTTTATTTTTTAAACAGTTTTTCCTCAGTTTAGGCCGATTGTGTATTCAAAGTCTTTGTTAAAAATAAGCATATATTGGATTGCACAAGTTATAACGCCTACAAAATAGGTTATTTTATGGCTTTTTTTTTTAAAACTAGTAATGGCGATCTGAGATTTGGGAGTGCAACATTTTAGCGGACACTTCACACTATCTTGGGACTATTGACAATTATACAGCAATCAGAGCTAAAAATATGCACTGATTACTGTGTAAAGGGGTTAAATGTTACCTAAGGAGTGATTCTAACTGGGGGGGAGGAAGACTGATCTGTGTTCTTATATACTAGGAACACACGATCGTTCTCTCCTGACAGGACGTGGATCTGTGTTAAGACACATTCACATTCCTGCTCTAACGAGCAATCATGGCTGCTGGGCACGTGTATTGGCTCCCTAGTGACGCGGCACGTGCGCCCCCATTCAACGCCGGGAGGACGTAATGACGCCTGCCCGAGATGGCGAGGCCACTCTGTGGGCGTTAATCACCATTGGTTTATTTTTGCTAAACAAAAGATTTTGTTTTTATTTTTTCTTAGTTTCTGTTAGTTTGCAGTCCATTTTTCTTCACTGATTAGGCTGCACTGATAATCAGTGTAAATGTGCTTCAGCCTTGCCAGTTATTGTCTCTCCTTTCCTCAGACAGCAGGTGAGGGAAGGAATGCTGATAACTGGCAAGTTTGTTTACATGCGATCATCTGTGATTGGACCCAGCTGAGCACATGGTAAAGTGCTGCTGTGATTGGCATTTTACCACGATCGGTGACCAAAGGACACATCGGTCGCAGGGCGCATGCGGGAGGCGGGGCTCCATGGACGCCCTCCCAGAAGCCCTCCCTCTTTCGGCTATAGCACAATCGGCAAGTGGTTAAGGTTGCTTAGATCTAAGATTTGGTTAAGACCTGTTTCCAGGAAGGCCAGAGAGTAATCCTTCGGACTGAATTTATTGCGTTCACATCCAGCACAATAAGATTTCCAGGTATAATAGAACTTCCTGGAAGAGGCTTTTTTTTTTTTTCTTTTATTTATTTTTTTTTGCTTTTAGTAAGGTAGGAGCCACAGACTCAGAATTTCCTCTATCCTTCAGGACCGGGGTTACAACAGCCATGCCATTAAGCCAGACTGAGAAGCAGGACGGAAGAGAAGGCCATGAGATGGCAGATCAGGCCCTTGGGGAAGAGGCCAGGATTGTCTGCTGGAAGTCTTAGTATGTCTGTGTGCCCAGTTCTGTACCCGTACAATCAATGTTTTTCTCTCTTCCTCTATATTGTGTAGCAGACAAACAGAATTTACTCAAGGAAGGCAATCCCCAGGTCTGAGTTATATCGGGGGATCTGAAGCCACAGCGAGAGGGTCCCTTTTTTTTATCAGTTTGAACACAGAACCTTGTCAAAAGGCTTTCCCGCCATTCTGATGGTCCAGACCGGCACAATGGGCGCCTTGTACTCCTAACTAGATGATCTGTTTGCAGACACTCCATGGCCTCTGACTGAGAAGCAGGATGGAGTATCTGGTTAGGCAGGAACAGGCTTTAAAATATACTTATATCCAAGAAGAAAAATGTCATATAATGCAGCTTATCAGGCGGTGGATGAATTTGTTTTATTTTTTCAGGCTAAGTCCACTATCCTCAAGAACAGAAAAGACAAAAGTCCATCTAGTTGAACCAAAAAAATAGAATAGGACTACTCATTCTGCAAGCTTATGCTCTCAAGTATAAGCTACCTCCGCATGCTCACTCCACCTCTCCAAGTTCTACCGGGTGGATGTCCGGTACTCTGCACATGCGGCCTTCACACGCACGGTACTTTTAGCAGCACCCTGAGTTGGGTCTTTGACTCTCGTTATTGTTGGGCCTATTGGCACAGTTCACTTTTGCTTTGTTGTTGCTCACCCTTCTTTTATTCATTGGTTGAGGATGTCCCGGGGGTCTGTAAATACTCAGCCTGTGTCCTGTACTATACGCCAAGAGATGAAGTAACTATATTTCGCTAACAATGGTGGACCTAAAAGCAAAGTTTCCTTGTAAGACCCTGTAGGTAATACAAAAAGAGAGTCTTCCTCAGCCCCCTCTAGCACTGAGTCCTCTTCCATTTCAACTCTTTGTAGAGCAGGTAGATTTATTTCTGACTGTGAGGGGTGTACTCACTTTTGTGAGATTCTGTACATCATATGGTGCTTACAGACACCCTGATATGGTTTACGTGGGGTTTCCTCTGCCTTCCCCCATAACTTGGGGCTAACCTGTGGTTGCTCCCCATGCTAGGGTGATGGGTTGCCTCTTCTCCATAATTTTGTTGTTCAGAGAATATACAGGCATCGCCAATAAACTCCTGATGAAGTGGATTTTTATCCAAGAAACGCATCGAGTGTGTGGAGGAGCTCTTTATACTAAACGTGTCTTTGCAATTTATATTGAACAGAAGTTTATATCAATCCATTCTGGACCTAAAACCCATTTGCTCTGGGAAAGGTTTATGTATGATGGAACCATGGGGCGTGGTTTCTGCATGGAGCTGTGAGGACATCTTTTCAGTGAGCTCCGACGCCGATAATCCTTTCCGTTACATTAGCACCTGTTATAACGGCATACCCGACCCCACTCAGCATGGGTAAGAGGACAGACGAGTCTCGACCCATGAAAACTGGCACTATTAAGAGGATTCCCGTGAGGCAAACAGCCTAGGCCGCTCTACACGTGATTGTGGCGCTGGCTCCACCTCCAAACACAAGCCTGCACCCAGAAACCATTCTCCAGCTTCATCTATTGGTTCTGAAGGGGACGAGGCATCATCACACCAATCAGAAGTGGCAGCTGTGGTCAGCAGTCTCCCTACCAAAATGGAGCTAGCCTCTATGCTTCTTGGATTGGACAGATCGATGAAGAAGGAGGTGTCAGCGGTGTGGTCGGATATCTCACAGGTCTTGACCTGAGTGGAAGAGTCGGAACACCCATTGAATCGCCACACAGCGGCCGTTAGAGAGCTGCAGAACAGCACGCGCTGTCTCATCATGGCACATAGAATGGCCCTCTATAATATGAGGATCAAGAGAATTGCAACCGAGAAACAATATCCGGTTTCGAGGGGTACCGGAGGCTACTAAGGATGATGACCTCCCTGCTTCTATCCGTGGCATATTCAACGGCTTACTGGGTAACGCAACAGATCATCCACTGAAGCTGGATCAAGTTCATCAAACCCTGCGCCCCAGAAATCTGTCCTCTGAGACCCCGAGGGATGTCATCTGTAGGCTCTACTACTGTCAGAAACCATGAATCAGACCGAGACAGAAGTACAGTTAAATCACACTTGTTTAATAATAAAAGTAAATAGAACAAACGTAGTCAAAACATAACCAAAGTTTGGTAACCGGAACAGATAGTCAAACAAGCCAGAAAGTCAGGAAGCCAGGAATCAGCGTAGTGGAACAGCAAGCAGGATCTGGAGCCAGAAGTAACGTCAGCCAAGCAAGAGTCTTTAACAGGCACGCAGGAGAGAATCTCTGTGATGTTGACGAGGCGAAGGCAGAGATCATCTGGCCTGGATGGCTTAAGTAAGCAGGACTGATGAGCAGGATATCATCAACAGGTGAGTCACTGTGGGGAGATAGGAGCTGGCAATTAGCCGACAACTGAGCGGCCAGCTCAGACAAGGAAGGGCTCAGCCCAGCCCTAACAACTACTATGAGGAAAAAGAACTTATGCGTAAAGTCAGTCAGTCTACCACTTTGGACTTTGACAGCGCTACTTTATCCTTCTTCCCGGACCTCGCCAGGGAGACTCTGGAGCGTCGCAGGGCCTTGAAAACACTTAGGCCCCTTTCACACTGGGGCGGTTTGCAAGCGCTATTGCGCTAAGAATAGCGCCTGCAAACCGACCCGAAAACAGCTGTTGCTGTTCCTTCAGTGTGAAAGCCCGAGGGGCTTTCACACTGAAGCGGTGCGCTTGCAGGACGCTCTCAAAAATGTCCTGCAAGCCGCATCTTTGGCTCGCTATAGGAGCGGTATATTTACCGCTCCTATAGCGCCGGTCCCATTGAAAACAATGGGGGAGCGCGCCGAACCCGCCCGTAAAACGCCGCTACAGCGGCGGTTTGCGGGCGGTATTGACCCTTTTTCGGCCGCTCGCGGGGGGTAAAAACACCCCGCGAGCGGCCGCAATGCGCCGCTAAAACGCCGGTAAAGCGGCGCTAAATATAGCGCCGCTTTACCGCCAGCGCCCCCCCACCGCTCCAGTGTGAAAGTAGCCTTACAGAAAAGCTGAGAGGACCTGGAGAAATTCTGCATTGATCTCAACATCAACACTCCGGAGCTCCCGGGATGGCCGGAAGACATTTCAGCTCTTTCTCCATCAATTGATGTGTCATGGCAGAAGGTCTCTTGGAAAAATCGTTCTACCACACCTGGCTCTACTCCGCAGATGGGGTAATGTCTTTCTCACTGCTTGTGATTCCACCGGCTGTGTACTTTTCCCTTAAGGCTATGTAACTATTCCTTCGGGTCTGTTATCTGCTTGTACGTTCCACCAAGTTTGTTCACCCCTTGGAGTGGTCATGCAGATGGCACCATACGAATATGGACAGCAGGCTCGTTCATAGCCTCCCTGTTCATACAGTGTTGTCCATTGTTCGGATGGTACGTTACTTTTTGCACCATTTGTGGCTTGTAGTTATGTTTAAACCGTACCTGCCTTGGAACATCCAGATGGTGTCCATCTTTGTCGCGGATGCGCCGTCTGGTCCTCGCGTGCCCCCTGTTACCCCGCGGCACTGCCATTTATTGGGTGTCGTGCGGTGGGGTGGAGGTTCATGCGAGGACCCTGTATGTGCACCGCAAGGCTTTGCGGGCATGCTTAGGTTGTAAATGTACAATCTGTCTTATCTCCTGTAACTCTTTTTCTTTCACTCAGGGCTGCTGCAAGGATTTTTGACACCCTAGGCGAAACCTAATTTTGCCGCCCCCCTTGACTCCACCCCTGCCCTGCCTTTTCCCTGCTCATGTAAACCCCACTTTTTTAACGAAGCACCCATAAAATGCAGCCCACCAGCGCCCATCAATGCAGCCCACCAGCGCCCATCAAATGCAGCCCACCAGCGCCCATCAAATGCAGCCACCAGCGCCCATCAAATGCAGCCCACCAGCGCCCATCAAATGCAGCCCATCAAATGCAGCCTCACCAGTGCCCATCAAATGCAGCCCTACCAGTGCCCATGAAATGCAGCCCACCAGCGCCCATCAAATGCAGCCCACCAGCGCCCATCAAATGCAGCCCACCAGCGCCCATGAAATGCAGCCCACCAGCGCCCATGAAATGCAGCCTCACCAGTGCCCATGAAATGCAGCCTACCAGCGCCCATGAAATGCAGCCTCACCAGTGCCCATGAAATGCTGCCTTCCAGTGCCCAAGAAATGCAGCCTCACCAGCGCACATCAATGCAGCCTCACCAGCGCCCATCACATTTAGCCTCACCAGGACCCATCAAATGCAGCCTACCAGTGCCCATCAATGAATGTTTGCTTGCTTCCATTCATTCAGGAGTCGGGACACAGACACAGTCCTTCACCGCCACTGACACTATGTGTGAACAGAGGGGTGGCTGCCTGCTGATGCTGAGACTTAGTTGCTTGCTGTAGAGAGAAGAGAGTAGGAAAACCAGTGGCCGGGCGCCCCCTAGGCAGCATGGCACCCTAGGCGGCCGCCTAGTTTGCCTAGTGGTAGCACCGGCCCTGCTTTCACTAACCCTACCCCCCCCCCTCCCCAATCCGGCCTCAATATGTCACCTATTTGTGTTCTGGGTGAGGTTCCTTTATGGCTCCAATGGCTGCAGTTAATCTGATATCCCTCAATGTCAGGGGGCTGCACACTCCCGGGAAAAGGCCTGATCTGCTTAGAGAACTCAAACTGCAAGGAGATATAATCTTTTTGCAGGACTTATCTTACCCACACTACTGCAGTTAAGCGTTTTTCTCCATCTTTTCCAAACTGGTACTACAGCCTCTCGGATGTGAGTAAGACGAAGGGTGTAGCCATTGCATATCATAGAGGAGGCTCTTTCACATATGTCTCTGCACAGATTGACGCCTGATGGTAGATTTGTTTTTTTTTAAAGGCAGCCAGGGCAATTTTCCATGTACACTAGCGGATATTTACACCCCCAAGAATGATCAATCTGGGTTCATAGCTACCACTCTTACTAAAAGATTTTGCACATGGTTGTATAATTTTGGCTGGGGACTTTAATGCCCCTCTAGAACCTACGATTGACACTTCTCAGGGAATGTCCAGTCTACCCCACAGACGTCTGGCATACATCCGTAAACGACTTCATGACGCACAACTCATGGATTCGTGGAGGATTATGCATCCGAAGGTGAGAGACTACATGCACTATTCTCACCTTCACCGCACTTATTCAAGGATTGATTACATTTTCATAGACCACCACCTCCTATACCTGGCCCTTCACTCTAACATTGAAACGTCAACACTTTCGGATCATGCCCCAATATGTCTTAAGTTAACAGTCCCTGCTCTACCTGTCAAGACTACTAACTGGGAATTAAATGACTCCCTTATATCCGAAAAAGTGGACAAGACTCAGATTGGAAATGCTCTTTCCCTTTATTTCAAGGAGAATCAATGCCCTGAGATATCATCTGGAATACTTTGAGAAGCCCATGAGGCCCATATAAGAGGGAGGCTTATTGAACTGGGCACAAGGTCTTTATCCTCAGTACTCAGAAAAATCAAAGCACAAAACAAAGAGAACATCATCGCGCAACACTGTGTAACCAGCTAATAAATGTTAGATTTTTAAGCCGATTCACTCACGTGTACCCAGTGTTGAATTTAGCGAGTGCTGAAACAGTCAGGCCTTGCGGGCTGTCAACCCTGCTCCTCCTCACTTAACCTCTCGTGTCTTTCCGAACACTCGGGGTGACGTCACTGGCAGTGACGGGACAAGGTCACCCAGCGCCCAGGGCAAAGATGCCAAACTGTGCCCCCCTTTCCCTAAGGGTTAGGGTCAGGGTGCCCCCCCCCAACCCTGCAATAAACCATTGCGCCAGGGGCAGCCGCCCCTCCTGCCCACCCCTTGTCCCGGCCCTGGTTACTGTCTCCTACTTCCGACGCGTTGCGTCACGGGTCACGTGACTTTATCAAGGAATGATGGGAATTGTAGTTCCTGAACAACTGCAGGGCTGTAGTTTGAAGACCCCTGATTATATACACCATATGGAAGACCTCATCTGTTCTCTTAGAGACAAATTAGAGGTGTCTAATAAAATTTGGGCCTGCTGGTTCGCCTTTACGTTCTCCTCTGAGTATGCTGAGATTGCCCCACCCTACATAATCTCATGCAATTCAATGTATTTATTATACAGATTTCTGGCTAGAGACAGGATGGCCCCACCCCTTCACCCTCTTTTTCTAAGCTTCTCTATGTCCTTCTCTCATTCTTCCCTATTGCATTTTTTCTTTTGTTACTCCTTTTCATTCCTAGTTTTACCTCATGGCTAAAAGCCCTCGGCCCAATTTGTTGCCATGCTGGTTGGTGTCCCCTGTTTAACACTAGGCAAGCAACTTGGTTTAGCGTGGCATGAGGAATGTCTATCTCCTATAATCGGTTAGTTATGTATAAATGTCTCGCTCATGTAGTAGTTCACACTGTCTTTTTATTGTAAACTGACTTTTTCTTCTAATAAAAACCTATTGAACAAAAAACGTACGGTGGAAATGTGTATCTTTAACAAATAAGGATGTTTTTAATCAATTTTGTATTAAACTTTATACTTATATCTTTTTTTTTAAATGTTTTTGGTTGTGCCTTAACCGCTTCACATCCTGCCCATGTATATATGACGTCCGCAGGAGGGATCTCCCATCCTGGGCGGGCGTCATACGAAGTCCTGGGCTTCCCGGCCGTCTGGGGGACACGTCACTCGGGAGCCGATGCACGCGCCCCGGGATGTGCGCCGGGCACCTGCGATTGCCCGTTAAACCAGCAGGACCGCGGATCTGTGTGTGTAAACACACAGATCCACGTCCTGTCTGGTGAGAGGAGACCGATGGTGTGTTCCCAGTACAGAGGGAGACCGATGGTGTGTTCCCAGTACAGAGGGAGACCGATCGGTCTCCTCCCCTTGTGAGTCCCCTCCCTCCTACAGTTAGAATCACTCCCTAGGCAACACAGTTAACCCTCTCACCGCCCCCTACTGTTAACCCCCTTCACTGCCAGTGACATTTATACCAGTAATCAATGCATTTGTATAGCACTGATCGCTGTATAAATGTGAATGGTCCCAAAAATGTGTCAAAAGTGTCCGATATGTCCGCCGCAATATCGCAGTCACGATAAAAATCGCAGATCGCCGCCATTACTAGTAAATAAAAATGCCATAAAACGATCTCCTATTTTGTAGATGCTATAACTTTTGCGCAAACCAATCACTACACGCTCATTGCGATTTTTTTTTTTTTTACCAAAAATATGTAGAAGAATATATATCGGCCTAAACTGAGGGAAAAAAAAAAAATTGGGATATTATTATAGTCAAAAGTAAAAAATATAGTTTTTTTTTTAAACTTGTCCCTCTTTTGTTTATAGCGCAAAAAAGAAAAAACGGAGAAGTGATCAAATACCACCAAAATAAAGCTCAATTTGTGGGGAAAAAATGCTAAATATTTCATTTAGGTACAGTGTAGCACGACCGCGCAATTGTCATTCAAATTGCGACAGCACTGAAAACTGAAAATTGGCTTGGGCAGGAAGGGGGTTGAAAGTGCCCGGTATTAAAGTGGTTAAAAATCCCGCCATAGGTAGAGGCTTCTTACCCTTTACAGCGTTTATCGGTGAGGGGATTCCTCTGCAGTGAAATGGGGTAAGGGTGTGTGAAGAACAACACAGCAACCCCGGTGTCGATCGTCCTGGAGCCAAGTCCTCATGGCAAATGGGCAGAAGAAAGCGCCTGAGTGCCACGTAAGGGTTTTAGGAGGAAGTGGCCATAACTGTGGTGGTGACACCTATTCATCTGCCTGTGACTGAGCTCAGAGTGGCCGAATTTTACCACCAAGTCTGAAAGTTTAAACACCTGAAAAGTGAATAAAACTACAACTGTTGTGCTTTTCCCGGGCATTTCTCGACACAAATACTGTTCTGTCGAGAAGTGCCCGGGACGAACGGCGCATGCGCCACACGGAACAGCTGTTGTGACGGCGAGACGGCGCCTGCGCACAATAGCCGACAATGACATTTTCTGTCAGATTGTGCCCGCACTCCCGTGGCGAGTTCACGCCGGTGAATTTGTACATGTTGTGGGCGGATTTATAAATGGTGGGCAGTTGGCGGCAGGATTTTTAATGATTGGCCAGTGCTGCAAAACAAAACCTTTTATGCCATTTACGCCCTGCACCCCCTCATCATCAGTGCAGACACCCCCTCATCATCAGTGCAGACACCCCTCATCATCAGTGCAGACCCCCCCCCCCCCCCCCCCCCCATCATCAGTGCAGACCCCCCCCCATCATCAGTGCAGACACCCCTCATCATCAGTGCAGACACCCCTCATCATCAGTGCAGACACCCCTTCATCAGTGCAGACACCCCTCATCATCAGTGCAGACACCCCTCATCATCAGTGCAGACACCCCTCATCATCAGTGCAGACCCCCCCCCCCCATCATCAGTGCAGAGACCCCCATCATCAGTGCAGACACCCCCCCATCATCAGTGCAGAGACCCCCATCATCAGTGCAGACACCCCTCATCATCAGTGCAGACACCCCTCATCATCAGTGCAGACACCCCCTCACCATCAGTGCAGACCCCCCCCCCCATCATCAGTGCAGACACCCCTCATCATCAGTGCAGACCCCCCCCCCCCCCCATCATCAGTGCAGACACCCCTCATCATCAGTGCAGACCCCCCCCCCATCATCAGTGCAGAGACCCCCATCATCAGTGCAGACACCCCCCCATCATCAGTGCAGAGACCCCCATCATCAGTGCAGACACCCCTCATCATCAGTGCAGACACCCCTCATCATCAGTGCAGACACCCCCTCACCATCAGTGCAGACCCCCCCCATCATCAGTGCAGACACCCCTCATCATCAGTGCAGACCCCCCCCCCCCATCATCAGTGCAGACCCCCCATCATCAGTGCAGACACCCCTCATCATCAGTGCAGACACCCCTCATCATCAGTGCAGACACCCCTCATCATCAGTGCAGACACCCCTCATCATCAGTGCAGACACCCCCTCATCATCAGTGCAGACACCCCCCCATCATCAGTGCAGACACACCCCCCTCATCATCAGTGCAGACACCCCTCATCATCAGTGCAGACACCCCTCATCATCAGTGCAGACACCCCTCATCATCAGTGCAGACCCCCCCCCCATCATCAGTGCAGACCCCCCCCATCATCAGTGCAGACCCCCCCCCATCATCAGTGCAGACACCCCTCATCATCAGTGCAGACACCCCTCATCATCAGTGCAGACACCCCCCCCATCATCAGTGCAGACACCCCTCATCATCAGTGCAGACCCCCCCTCATCAGTGCAGACACCCCTCATCAGTGCAGACACCCCCATCATCAGTGCAGACACCCCCATCAATCAGTGCAGACACCCCTCATCATCAGTGCAGACCCCCCCCCATCATCAGTGCAGACCCCCCCCCCATCATCAGTGCAGACACCCCCACCCCCCCCATCATCAGTGCAGACACCCCCATCATCAGTGCAGACACACCCCCCCCCCCCCCCCACCATCATCAGTGCAGACACCCCTCATCATCAGTGCAGACACCCCCTCATCATCAGTGCAGACACCCCCTCACCATCAGTGCAGACACCCCTCATCATCAGTGCAGACACCCCCCATTATCAGTGCAGACACCCCCTCACCATCAGTGCAGACACCCCTCATCAGTGCAGACACCCCCATCATCAGTGCAGACACCCCCCTCATCAGTGCAGACACCCCCTCATCATCAGTGCAGACCCCCCCCCATCATCAGTGCAGACACCCCTCATCATCAGTGCAGACACCCCTCATCATCAGTGCAGACACCCCCTCATCATCAGTGCAGACACCCCTCATCATCAGTGCAGACACCCTCATCATCAGTGCAGACACCCCCTCATCATCAGTGCAGACACCCCTCATCATCAGTGCAGACACCCCTCATCATCAGTGCAGACCCCCCCCCATCATCAGTGCAGACACCCCCTCATCATCAGTGCAGACACCCCTCATCATCAGTGCAGACACCCCTCATCATCAGTGCAGACACCCCCTCATCATCAGTGCAGACACCCCTCATCATCAGTGCAGACACCCCTCATCATCAGTGCAGACCCCCCCCCATCATCAGTGCAGACCCCCCCCCCCCCATCATCAGTGCAGACACCCCTCATCATCAGTGCAGACACCCTCATCATCAGTGCAGACACCCCTCATCATCAGTGCAGACACCCCTCATCATCAGTGCAGACACCCTCATCATCAGTGCAGACCCCCCCTCATCAGTGCAGACACCCCTCATCATCAGTGCAGACACCCCCATCATCAGTGCAGACACCCCCTCATCAGTGCAGACACCCCCTCATCATCAGTGCAGACCCCCCCCCCATCATCAGTGCAGACCCCCCCCCCCCCCATCAGTGCAGACACCCCCATCATCAGTGCAGACACCCTCATCATCAGTGCAGACACCCCTCATCATCAGTGCAGACCCCCCCCCCCCCCCCCATCATCAGTGCAGACACCCCCCATCATCAGTGCAGACACCCCTCATCATCAGTGCAGACACCCCCCTCATCATCAGTGCAGACACCCCCTCACCATCAGTGCAGACACCCCTCATCATCAGTGCAGACACCCCCCATTATCAGTGCAGACACCCCTCATCAGTGCAGACACCCCCATCATCAGTGCAGACACCCCCTCATCAGTGCAGACACCCCCTCATCATCAGTGCAGACCCCCCCATCATCAGTGCAGACACCCCCTCATCATCAGTGCAGACACCCCTCATCATCAGTGCAGACACCCCTCATCATCAGTGCAGACACCCCTCATCATCAGTGCAGACACCCCTCATCATCAGTGCAGACACCCCTCATCATCAGTGCAGACACCCCTCATCATCAGTGCAGACACCCCTCACTATCAGTGCAGACACCCCCTCACCATCAGTGCAGACACCCCCTCATCATCAGTCCCATCAGTGCAGACACCCCCTCATCAGTGCAGACACCCCTCATCATCAGTGCAGACACCCCCTCATCATCAGTGCAGACACCCCCTCATCATCAGTGCAGACACCCTCATCATCAGTGCAGACACCCTCATCATCAGTGCAGACACCCCCTCATCATCAGTGCAGACACCCCTCATCATCAGTGCAGACACCCTCATCATCAGTGCAGACCCCCCTCATCAGTGCAGACACACCCCCATCATCAGTGCAGACACCCCCTCATCATCAGTGCAGACACCCCCCATTATCAGTGCAGACACCCCCTCACCATCAGTGCAGACACCCCTCATCAGTGCAGACACCCCTTATCAGTGCAGACACCCCTCATCAGTGCAGACACCCCCTCATCAGTGCAGACACCCCCTCATCAGTGCAGACACCCCCTCATCATCAGTGCAGACCCCCCCCCCCATCATCAGTGCAGACACCCCATCATCATCAGTGCAGACACCCCTCATCATCAGTGCAGACCCCCTCATCATCAGTGCAGACACCCCTCATCATCAGTGCAGACACCCCCATCATCAGTGCAGACCCCCCTCATCAGTGCAGACACACCCCCATCATCAGTGCAGACACCCTCATCATCAGTGCAGACCCCCCTCATCAGTGCAGACACCCCCCTCATCAGTGCAGACACCCCCTCATCATCAGTGCAGACACCCCCTCATCATCAGTGCAGACACCCCTCATCATCAGTGCAGACACCCTCATCATCAGTGCAGACACCCCCTCATCATCAGTGCAGACACCCCTCATCATCAGTGCAGACACACCCTCATCATCAGTGCAGACCCCCCTCATCAGTGCAGACACCCCCTCATCATCAGTGCAGACACCCCCTCATCATCAGTGCAGACACCCCCCATCATCAGTGCAGACACCCCCCATCATCAGTGCAGACCCCCCCCCCATCATCAGTGCAGACACCCCCTCATCATCAGTGCAGACACCCCTCACCATCAGTGCAGACACCCCCTCATCATCAGTGCAGACACCCCTCATCATCAGTGCAGACACCCTCATCATCAGTGCAGACCCCCCTCATCAGTGCAGACCCCCCTCATCAGTGCAGACACCCCCTCATCATCAGTGCAGACACCCCCTCATCATCAGTGCAGACACCCCCCATCATCAGTGCAGACACCCCCATCATCAGTGCAGACCCCCCCCATCATCAGTGCAGACACCCCCTCATCATCAGTGCAGACACCCCTCACCATCAGTGCAGACACCCCCTCATCATCAGTGCAGACACCCCTCATCATCAGTGCAGACCCCCCCCCCCCCCCCCCATCATCAGTGCAGACCCCCCCCCCCATCATCAGTGCAGACACCCTCATCATCAGTGCAGACACCCTCATCATCAGTGCAGACCCCCCTCATCATCAGTGCAGAGACCTCTTATCAGTGCAGACCCCCCTCCCTTCTATCAGATGTCCATTTGTATTACATTATTACAGACCTCAGAACAGAGCGGTATATACACAGCAGTGTCCCCCCTCCCCCTCCTCCGTAGATGTGGGAGGGGCTTCGCTCCGCTGTGTGAGACACGGAGACATCCGGTCAGAGTCCGCGGGGGGAGGACCGTGCGGCCCCCTAGTGACGTACACACACGCAGCCTTCCCCTTGTCGCTCCCTGCCGGGTACTGCAGTGTAGGGGGAGACAGAGAGCACACAGACACCGCTATCACTTCCCGTGTAATCCGAGCGATGAGGATCGGGGATCTCCTCCTATGGAGGCAGCACGAGGCTCCGGTCACCATGGAGACTTCTGGGACCTCCCCCTATACTTCCGCCTATCACTCCCTTCCTACACACAGACTCCGCCCTACACTCCGCCCCCCTGCACAATGACCGTCATTTCCCCCGCCCCCACACTGACAGTGGCCCTCCCCCCAGCCGGGAAATCACCTGTCTCAACTCCCCCCTTCTTCTGACCGTTACAATCCGCTCTGTAGAATCATTTTCACACGTCAGGCTGAATTCTGCAATAATCCCATAATAACAATCTCTATCAATTCTGTCTGATGTCACATTTTTGTTTTTAGCCCTATTCTTCTAATTCTTATTCTCCAGAATTCTATCCAATAGGAAACCTTTCACGTTTCTCAATGTTTAGTATGGAGCTCTATGGGACTTCCTTATAAGGAAGTGACACATACGGGTCACATGATCTCCAGCCTATAAACAACAAGACACGCACACTCTCTATGATGTCATACAGGTCACAAGACCTCCCCAGCCAATAACAGACACACTCTCTATGATGTCATACGGGTCACAAGACCTCCCCAGCCAATAACAGACACACACACTCTCTATGATGTCATACAGGTCACAAGACCTCCCCAGCCAATAACAGACACGCACACTCTCTATGATGTCATACGGGTCACATGATCTCCAGCCAATAAACAACAGACACGCACACTCTCTATGATGTCATACGGGTCACATGATCTCCAGCCAATAAACAACAGACACGCACACTCTCTATGATGTCATACTGGTCACAAGACCTCTCCAGCCTATAACCAGCCGGTGCAGCCACACAGACGTATCAGTTGATTTGCATCTCTGAAGAGACAGGTTCTATTTAGAGGAGCTCCTCAGATTTCTGTGTGTTTCATTGTATTGGAATTCCAGTGATTTGGATTTAGTGTCAATTGATTCTTTTTGATTGAGCGCGATCGGCAAGAGCTGATTGATTTATAGATTTGCTGTAGTAATTGATCTTTTAGTGTCAGTTACAATTCATACAAGAATGAGGCGTCCAATCCTCACCTTGATTCTTATGTTTTTACTCCCGTGGGGAGGAAAACGGAACGTCACCAAAGACCCCCGAGATATCCACACGCTGGATAAGGGGGCGATTATCGGAACGACGGAGCGGCCAGGGGAAAACCTGGTCAGGACCATGGAAAACGGACCTCCAGAGATCCTCATGCCGGAGATTTGCACGGCCATCGGGTCACTGGAGATGGAAATGGTCAGAGAAATGGCAAACAAGCCACCGGAAGCCTTTAGCTGGTTCTCATTACTGGCCAGCACTGGATTCTGGGTAATGATGACACCCTGGATAAGTGTTATCATTCTGAAATACATCCTGCGCAGAGAACTTCTGGCCAAGATCTTAGGAGAACTTCTGATGCTCCTGCAGCTGATGGAATTCTGGTCCAGCGAGGGGCTGGTCTTAGACCATACAGGCCGGCCCCCGCTTACATATATTGTGGCAGAGATCTGGTCAGAATACTCTCTGGGGCTTGTCATGGTACAGCCGGTGCTGCCTGCGATGCTGCTGGTGCTGCTCATAATACTGCAGGCGCTGCTGGTAATATACTTCAAGCCGTTCAAACGATTCTCCACAACATCACGGGAGGACGTCCCTCCAGCATCACGGGGGGTCTTCCCTCCAGCATCACGGGGGGTCTTCCCTCCAGCATCACGGGAGGTCGTCCCTCCAGCATCACGGGAGGTCGTCCCTCCACCATCACGGGAGGTCATCCCTCCAGCATCACGGGAGGTCATCCCTCCATCATCACGGGAGGTCGTCCCTCCACCATCACGGGAGGTCGTCCCTCCACCATCACGGGGGGACGTCCCTCCAGCATCAAGTGCTTCACCCCAGATAATTAATCTCAAGAAAAACAACAGCCTCAGACGACCCAGTGCGGTTCTCCGTCATATCAGTCGACAAAAGACGAAAGGCATCGCCCCACCATTTGGTAGCAGCACGCCACGTGTTTTGCCCTGGGAATTGGAGCTCAAGAAGAACAGCAGGCAACCCAGTGCTATTCCACGTCTTATCACCCCACGAAGGGCTGAAGACATCACCACACAGATTGGCAGCGGCACCCCACTTGCTTCACCCCAGGTAATTAAGCCCAAGAAAAACAACAGCCTCAGACGACTCAGTGCGGTTCTCCGTCATATCAGTCGACAAAACACGAAAGGCATCGCCCCACCATTTGGTAGCAGCACGCCACGTGTTTTGCCCTGGGAATTGGAGCTCAAGAAGAACAGCAGGCGACCCAGTGCTATTCCACGTCTTATCACCCCACGAAGGGCTGAAGACATCACCACACAGATTGGCAGTGGCACCCCACTTGCTTCACCCCAGGTAATTAAGCCCAAGAAAAACAACAGCCTCAGACGACCCAGTGCGGTTCTCCGTCATATCAGTCGACAAAAGACGAAAGGCATCGCCCCACCATTTGGTAGCAGCACGCCACGTGTTTTGTCCTGGGGATTTGAGCTCAAGAAGAGCAGCAGGCGACCCAGTGCTATTCCACGTCTTATCACCCCACGAAGGGCTGAAGACATCACCACACAGATTGGCAGTGGCACCCCACTTGCTTCACCCCAGGTAATTAAGCCCAAGAAAAACAACAGCCTCAGACGACCCAGTGCGGTTCTCCGTCATATCAGTCGAGGGGGACAGGGAGAGAGAGAGTGGGGGAGGGGGACAGGGAGAGAGAGGGAGGGGGGACAGGGGGAGAGAGGGAGTGGGGACAGGGAGAGGGGGAGGGGCAGGAAGAGAGAGGGGGAGGGGGACAGGGAGGGGGACAGGGAGAGAGAGGGGGAGGGGGCAGGGAGAGAGAGGGGAGGGGGGGCAGGGAGAGAGAGGGGAGGGGGGGCAGGGAGAGAGAGGGAGGGGGCAGGGAGATAGAGGGGGAGGGGGGCCTGGTTTTAAAATGGGGAGGTATGGGGGTACGGGAAATATGGAGGTACAGGAGGTACGGGAGATATAGAGGTAGAACGGGTATGGAGGTATAGAGATATGGGAAATATGGAGGCACAGGAGGTATAGAGGTATGAGAGGTACGGGAAATATGGAGGTACGGGAGATATGGAGGTCCAGGAGGTATGGGAGATATAGAGGTAGAACGGGTATGGAGGTATAGAGATACGGAGGTCCAGGAGGTGTGAGAGGTACGGGAAATATGGAACCACAGGTGGTACGGGAGATATGGAGGTGGGGGGGTGTATGGAGTTACGGGAGGTATGGAAGTACAGGAGATGTGAATGTAGCCTCTAGACTCCTGGTTTTATAATGGGGAAAAAGTTGGAGTAAAAACCCAGAAATTGTCCTACCGCTGGTGCAATGCCGGGAACTCCTCGGGTCAGCAGATCTGCAGCAGCAGAATGGAGGAGCGCTAGTCAGTGCGGAGACACCGACCCGGTTCTCCAATCACACAGGTGGAGGGGGATCCTCCCTGCTGGGTCATTGTAATCTGACATTAGGAGACTCCCCTGCCTTCAGAATACACAGATCAGCGCTGCAGCCTATTACCTGCAGTACTAAGTAAGCAAAAATATACCAACAGGGCGGCCAAAGTCTTATATTTAACCACAGTGGCCACACATAGTCCCTACTGAACCGGCTAAATTTTGTTCCATGTATGGTCAGCATAACCTCCAATGGACATCACTGGTTTATCCTGCTCAGCGGGGGTGGGCCTTAGAGAATAGAGATCACATATGGGCAGCACAGAGGCTTAGCGGTGAGCCTTGCAGCACTGGGGTCCTTGGTTCAAATCCTGACCAGGACACCACACCTGCATGGAGTTTGCATGTTCTCCCTGTGCTTGCGTGGGTTTCCTCCGGGTACTCCGGTTTCCTCCCACACTCCAAAGACATGCTACATCGCGTTGGTGGTGCAGTGGTGAGCATAGCTGCCTTCCCAGCAGCTGACCCGGGTTCGAATCCCGGCCAACGCAATTGCCAAGATGGCTACCTTGCTTGATAAGTTCTTTGAGTTCCCAGGGAGAAGAGAGCTATACAAATTAAATGCTGAGTATTTATTAGCGATGGAATACATTTTTAACCAAACGAATAAAGGGAATGTGTCGTATGTTTGCATGTATTTTCTTAAACACTTTTGAATAATGTACTGTATTTCTTGCAGGGGGATCTGATTACATTTTATTCTCATTTTCAGCCAGTAGGTGGAGCACTCGGCTCATTTTCATGTATTTTCTAGGCTATCCTTAGCAGCTTGGCTGTAAAAAAAATGTTGACGGTTTACTATATAGCTCAATAACTCTCAGGCGCTTCAGATCTGAATGAGTCTGTCACTGACCCCGCCCCCTCCCTGCCGATGCAGTGTGGGCGGTTCCACGTGGAGTTTCAATCAGACGCGGTCTGACAATACGATGATAAAACAGAGATAACATTTTATATCAAATACTTATAAATGTTACAAATAGCGGTTTGATCACAAGCTGGTAATGGCTTGATTACATCGGCCTGAAATACTCATTGCTTCTGGTTTCTTAGACCATAGAGATGATTGGGGATGTTTAGGTCCTCCATCATTTCTATGGTCAGCGGAACCGCCAGCTTCAGTCCTGGACTCCCCGGTGGGAAGGGAAAGCCCCGGAAGACAAAGGGGGGGGGGGGCAGCCCCCTTCTGCCACATGTAAAAGGGATCCATCTGCTATTTGTCCGCTCAGGTCGCTTTTGCTTTATTCAGCATCGCCGTCTGAAAAAAATAAACAATACCGGTGTCATGACTGCAGCTTCATTCAGGGCCCCAGGATAACAGCTTCACCCTGAGGACGTACGGGTACCTCCTTTAGTAGGAAGTGGTTAAAATCGCGCTGCACCAAATCGTATGATACTGCAGTACCAAAAAAAAGGAAAAAGAATAAAAAAAATACAAAAAATGAAAGTTACACCCTAGCTCCCCTCCAAAAACATTTTCCAGCCCCTCCCCAAACAGTAAATGCACGCTACACACAAAAACGTTGATTACACTACACGTTACATATGGCGGAGTGACAGCTGATGACCTGTAGGGGGCTTGTGAAGCGTCACCTATGGAAAATATGCAGATGCACCGAAATTTTGGGCGCTGAAAATTATTGGCCAAAAATGGGGTTGACAGCGTTTTGCGATAGAGAAAAACGTGCCGATAACGGCTCTAAGAATGTACGTGATTTTGCCGTAATTTTGACACAATTTTACCGCAGTAATGGTGTGTTTTCCATAGGTCATGAGATTCAAAGCTTACCCAGTTATGTAGTTAAGTTAATACCCAGCTCATAGTCCATAGTCCATAGTACCCAGCTCATAGTCTATAGTACCCAGCTCATAGTCTATAGTACCCAGATCATAGTCTATAGTACCCAGATCATAGTCCATACTACCCAGCCCATAGTCCCCAGCCTATAGTCCATACTACCCAGCCTATAGTCCATACTACCCAGCCCATAGTCTATAGTACCCAGCCTATAGTCCATACTACCCAGCCCATAGTCTATAGTACCCAGCTCATAGTCCATAGTCTATAGTACCCAGCTCATAGTCCATAGTCTATAGTACCCAGCTCATAGTCCATAGTCTATAGTAGCCAGCTCATAGTCCATAGTCCAGAGTACCCAGCTCATAGTCCATAGTACCCAGCCCATAGTCTATAGTACCCAGCTCGCAGTCCATAGTCTATAGTACCAAGCCCATAGTCCATAGTCTATAGTACCCAGCTCATAGTCCATAGTCTATAGTACCCAGCCCATAGTCCATAGTCTATAGTACCCAGCCCATAGTCCATAGTGTATAGTACCCAGCTCATATTCCATAGTCTATAGTACCCAGCTCATAGTCCATAGTCTATAGTACCCAGCCCATAGTCCATAGTCTATAGTACCCAGCCCATAGTCCATAGTGTATAGTACCCAGCTCATATTCCATAGTCTATAGTACCCAGCTCATAGTCCATAGTCTATAGTACCCAGCTCATAGTCTATAGTATAAGGTGACCAGATTTTTAAAATTAAATCCGGGAACATATATATATATATTTTTTTACTAGTAATGGCAGCAATCAGGGACTCGTAGCGGGACTGCGATATTGCGGTGGACAAACCGGACACTAATGCCGTGTACACATGACCGGTTTTCCCGTCGGAATTAACTCTGAAGGTTTTTCCAACGGAGTTCCGCTGAAACTGTCTTGCCTACACACGATCACACCAAAGTCTGACCGTCTAGAACGCGGTGACGTACAACACGTACGACGGGACTAGAAAAAGGAAGTTCAATAGCCAGTAGCCAATAGCTGCCGTCTCGTACTTGCTTCAGAGCACGCGTCGTTTTTGGTCAGTTGGAACAGCGTACAGACGAGAGGTTTTCCCAATAGGAATTGGTTCTGTCGAAAATATTTAGAACATGTTCTATTTCTAGGTCTGTCAGAATTACAAAAAAAAAGTCAGATGAGGCCCACACACAATTGAAATTGCAGATGAAAAGATTCCGTCTGACTTACTGTCGGACATTCTGCTCGTGTGTACGCGGCATTAGTGACACTTTTGACACTTTGTGGGAACCAGTGACACTAATACAGTGATCAGTGCCAAAAATATGTACTGTCACTGTACTAATGATACTGGCTGGGAAGGGGATAACATCTAGGGCAGTGGTTCTTAACCTCAGTCCTCATTACCCCCCACCAGGCCATGTTTGCAGGCTTTCCTTTTCCCTTGCACAGGTGCTTTAAATCTAAGTCAATGGCTTGGTATTTTGGACAGCTATTTTATCTAAGGGAAATTCCCAAAACATAGCCTGGTGGGGGGTAATGAGGACTGAGGTTAAGAACCACTGATCTAGGGCAATCAATGGGTTAAATGTGTGCCTAACAAGTGTTTTCTCACTATGGGGGGGGGGGGGGGTTTACTAAGGGAAGACATAGATCCCTGTACCTGCTTTGCAGGAACACAGGATCGATGTCTTCCACACTGACAGAATGGTGGACTGCCTTGTTTACATAGGCAGACCACTAGGCGAGTCCGCCGGATCCGCTGATTGGATCTGATACCCGAAAATGCAGGATCAGGTATATAAGTGATCCTGCGCAACGGAACCGCCCTGTAGCAGTAAATCTGCTATCAGACGATCGGCAACTGGTAAAGATCATCAGCATTATGATAAGTCACAGGCGGCGGGCACTCTATCATGGCTCTGGCTGGCTCTGTCACAGTGTGCCACATAACATGGCTGCTGATTTTGTTAACTTATGACCAATAAGTGCCCGCTGCCTGTGAGTTCTGATACCATCCATTATGCCAGAGAGACAGACACAGTGCAATGTAGTCCATTCACAGACACCCCCAAAGCACACCTGTGTTGAAGCCTTGAAGGTACTGGCAGCCCCACGATTGGATCGGCTTCCCCTCTATTCCGGCTGCTGGACATCGTCAGCTGAGCTCAGCTGCCTCTCTCTGCCCGTTGCCGTCTCCGCCTGCCTCACAGCCTCTCAGGTCTCACCCTCCGGGCCCCGGCTACTACTGGGTGGGGAGCGGAGGAAAATGACTCTGCCGGGGAAGGCAAGGAGATAAGCAGGAGGGCGGCTGGCCGGGATTTGAGCCAAGGCAGAAGAAAATGTGAGCGGAGCTGAATGGGCATGTGCCGGAAACTGAAGAAATAGTCCATTCGCTCTGACCAGCTCATCATCATCAGAAAGAGACACAGATAATGGAAAAAATACACCCCCCTAAGCTAGTAGGAGTGGGGGGGGGGGGGGTGTAATTCAGATTTATTTTTTTATTCTGCACTGACTGTCTTTGAAAATTGCCCCAGCTCATGTTGAAGTCAAATCCGGGGACAGACTTGGTCCGGGGACAGTGTCCTCAATCCAGGGACTGTCCCCTGAAACCGGGGACATCTGGTCACCCTACTATAGTAGCCAGCTCATAGTCCATAGTACCCAGCTCGCAGTCCATAGTCTATAGTACCCAGCCCATAGTCTATAGTAGGGATGAGCCGAACACCCCCGGGTTTGGTTCGCACCAGAACCTGCGAACGGACCGAACGTTGGCGCGAATATTTGAACCCTATTCTTTACAATGGACGCGAGCGTTTGAAATCAAAAGTGCTAATTACGCAGGCGCAGTACGGGGTGGACACTTTTCGATAGCCGGACTATTGGTGACAGAACACCGGGTCTGTGTTCGGCGGCGCCGTAGCAAGGTCCCACCCCCCTAGACTGGCTCGTGTGATAGTAGATTAAATCAGTGTTCCGCCTATCACACGAGCCAGTCTAGGGGGCGGGACCTTGTTACGGAGCCGCCGATCACAGACCCGGCTCCATGACACACATGGTGAGTCTGTATTGATGATGGGCGCAGTGAGGCTACATTTATGGGCACAGTGAGCAGTATTTGTGGGCACAGTGAGCTGCATTTATAGGCACAGCCTCATTTATGGACACAGTGAGCAGTATTTGTGGGCACAGTGAGCAGTATTTATGGGCACAGTGAGGCTACATTTATGGGCACAGTGAGGCTACATTTATGGGCACAGTAAGGCTACATTTATGGGCACAGCAAGGCTACATTTATGGGCACAGTGAGGCTACATTTATGGGCACAGTAAGGCTACATTTATGGGCACAGTGTGGCTACATTTATGGGCATCTCCCAACCAGACTGAAGGGTGTTACACCTTTGAGCAGTGTGGATACCTCGAGGGCCTTCCTTGTTACTCCCTTCCTCTTTTCATTTCTCTCTTTTTCTCACCTTCTTCTCTACTTTTTTTATATTTAATTCTCATTAACTCCTCAGAGCATTCCAGAAACTATGCTAGATGTCCTACCTATCAACCTACATTAGATCTCATCGTGAACCCTCACTTTACTTATGATATTAACATCTGCTCTGAGCATCACAATCTAAAGTAGTCATTTCTGGTTTTGGGCACAGAGGCCCTAAATATGGACCTGGGTCCTCGAATTCCCAGAGTCTGTGTGTGTTTGGGGAGACATGGGCTTGATTCAGAAACAAGACAACTCCAAGTGTCCCCCAGACACACACCTCCCAAAGAGTAATGTTTCATTAAAAGCCAGGGCAGTCAGTAGGCAAGAGGCCACAATGCAATCCCCTCCAAATGCCCCTCTCCTGGTTGGGTCTGTCACAGGCTCCTCAGATGCAGAGCTTTCTCTCTACTGTGGCTTGGCTCCTCGGAGGCAGAGCTTTCTCTATTTTGTGGCTTGGCTCCTTGGAGGCAGAGCTTACTCTCTTTTGTGGCTTGGCTTCTTGGAGGCATAGCTTACTCTCTTTTGTGGCTTGGCTCCTCAGAGGCAGAGCTTTCTCTCTTTTGTGGCTTGGCTTCTTGGAGGCAGAGCTTACTCTCTTTTGTGGCTTGGCTCCTCGGAGGCAGAGCTTACTCTCTTTTGTGGCTTGGCTCCTCGGAGGCAGAGCTTTCTCTCTTTTGTGGCTTGGCTCCTCAGAGGCAGAGCTTTCTCTCTTTTGTAGTTTGGCTCCTCAGAGGCAGAGCTTTCTCTCTTTTGTGGCTTGGCTCCTCAGAGGCAGAGCTTACTCTCTTTTGTGGCTTGGCTCCTTGGAGGCAGAGCTTGCTCTCTTTTGTGGCTTGGCTCCTCAGAGGCAGAGCTTACTCTCTTTTGTGGTTTGGCTCCTCAGAGGCAGAGCTTTCTCTCTTTTGTGGCTTGGCTCCTCAGAGGCAAAGCATACTCTCTACTGTGGCTTGGCTCCTCAGAGGCAGAGCTTACTCTCTTTTGTGGTTTGGCTCCTCAGAGGCAGAGCTTACTCTCTTTTGTGGTTTGGCTCCTCAGAGGCAGAGCTTTCTCTCTTTTGTGGCTTGGCTCCTCAGAGGCAGAGCATACTCTCTATTGTGGCTTGGCTCCTCAGAGGCAGAGCTTACTCTCTTTTGTGGTTTGGCTTAGGGATGGGCCCGGTGTTCGATTCGAACCCACGTTCGAATCGAACATCGGGCGTTCGCCCGCTCGGTGAGCCCAGAACTATTTGGCCGCTCGCATCAAATTCGTGTGATGCGAGCGGCCTGCAATGCATTGCGCTAGTCGCAGTGCAATGCTGGCTGATGATTGGCCAAGCATGCACTGCGACCCCGCATGCTTGGCCAATCACAGCGCCGGCAGCGAGGAGAGCCATAATTGGCTACAGGCAGGATGCCTGTAGCCAATTATAGCTCAGGGGCTTTAGTACACGCCCCACGGTATAAGAGGCCGCGGCCTCGCATATTATGTTTCAGTGTCAGCGTGTCAGTGTGTTGCTGACTGCTGACAATATATGCTCTATTTCTGGGGATTTGTGTGTGCGTGCTGTTAGAACAGCATTGCAGTATCACATCTGGGGGGTGTCTGTGAAGGGGGGCAGGTTTCCTGTGCTTAGAACTTTCCCTGCAAAAAGTGTCATTTTTGCAGGAAAAAAGCTATTTAACCACTTCAATACTGGGCACTTAAACACCTTCCTGCCCAGACCAATTTTGAGCTTTCAGCGCTCTCACAATTTGAATGACAATTGCGCGGTCATGCAACACTGTACCCAAATGAAATTTTTATCATTTTTTCCCCACAAATAGAGCTTTCTTTTGGTGGTATTTGATCGCCTCTGTGGTTTTTATTTTTTGCTAAACAAATAAAAAAAGACCGAAAATTTTGAAAAAAAAATGTTTTCTTTTTGTTTCAGTTTCAAAACTTTGTAAATAAGTAAGTTTTCTCCTTCACTGATGGGCACTGATAGGTCTGCACAGATGGGCACTGATAAGGCGGCACCGATGGGCACCGATGAAGTGGCACTGAGGTGGCATTGATGGGCACTGATAGGCGGCACTGATAGGCGGCACTGA
This sequence comes from Lithobates sylvaticus, assembly GCA_028564925.1. Classification (NCBI taxonomy): domain Eukaryota; kingdom Metazoa; phylum Chordata; class Amphibia; order Anura; family Ranidae; genus Lithobates; species Lithobates sylvaticus. Next base: position 274,118,792 of record CM053032.1, read on the forward strand.
TGGGCGACACTGATGGGCGACACGGGTGGGCACTGATGGGCGACACGGGTGGGCACTGATGGGCGGCACGGATGGGCACTGATAGGCGGCACGGATGGGCACTGATAGGCGGCATGAATGGACACTGATAGGTGGCACGGATAGGCACTGTTAGGCGGCATTGTTTTTTACTGATGGATGCCAATCAGTGCCAAATAATAATGCATGCCAATCAGTGATGCCCATTGTGGGCACTGATTGGCATCCATTGTGGTCACTGATTGGCATCCATTGGGGGCACTGTGTGTCATCCCTGGTGGTCTAGGGTGGCATACATTTTGATGGGCATCCCTGGTGGTCTGGTGGCGTCCCTGGTGGTCCAGTGTGGGCATCCTCGGGGGTCTGCGCTGATAATCGATCAGCACAGACCCCCCCTGTCAGAGGAGCAGCCGATCGGCTCTCCTCTACTCGCGTCTGACAGACGCGAGTGAGGAAAAGCCGATTACCGGCTGTTCCTATTTACACTGTGATCAGCCGTGATTGGACACGGCTGATCACGTGGTAAAGAGTCTCCGTCGGAGACTCTTTACCAAGATCGTAGTTGCGGGGTGTCAGACTGACACCCCGCAACAACGATCGCCGCGATGCGCGCCCCCGGGGGCGCGCAGCGGCTCAAAATCCTGAGAACATCATATGACGTCCTGTCAGGATTTTACAACCACTTTGCCGACGTCATTTGACAATGGACGGGCGGCAAGTGGTTAAAAGCACTCGCGGCTAATGAATTGATGGCTCCTGTAACACAGAGAACTGTCATTCATTGATAAAAAACTTCAATAACCAGGCCCTTCAGGTCTGGGATGGATATTAAGGGGAACTCCAGCCAAAAAAAAAAAATGGCGTGGGGTCCCCCTCAAAATCCATACCAGACCCTTATCCGAGCACGCAACCTGGCAGGCTGCAGGAAAAGAGGGGCGGACGAGAGCAGCCCCCCCTCCCGCGTGAACCGTACCAGGCCACATGCCCTCAACATTGGGAGGATGCTTTGGGGGTCTAAGACCCCCAAAGCACCTGTCCCCATGTTGATGAGGACAAGGGCCTCTTCCCCACAACCCTGGCCATTGGTTGTGGGGGTCTGCGGGCGGGGGGCTTATCGGAATCTGGAAGCCCCTTTTAACAAGGGGACCCCCAGATCCCGCCCCCCCCCCCTGTGTGAAATGGTAAGGGGGTACAAAAGTACCCCTACCATTTCACCAAAAAAGTGTCAAAAATGGTAAAAAATGACAGGAGACGGTCTTTGACAATTCCTTTATTAAAATCTTATTTCTTCTTTCTTCATCCTTCGGTTTCTTCATCTTCTCCTTCCGTCATCTTCTTCCATCTTCTTCTTCCATTTTCTTCTTCCTCCGATCCGCTTCTTCTTGCGCTGGTCTTCTCGTCCTTCTCGTCCGGCATCTTCTTCCATGGCGTCGGCGTCGGTGTCAGTGTCTCTTCTTGGGCCGCTCCTCGCAATGGGAGGCTCCCGCTGTGTGAGGCTTCGCTGCGTCTGACAGGTCTTTTATAATGGAGGGCACCTGGTGACCCCGCCCCCTCTGACGCACGGGACGTCATGGGGAATTCCCTATGGCTTTCCCCATGACGTCAGAGGGGGACGGGGTCACCAGGTGCCCTCCATTATAAAAGACCTGTCAGACGGAGCGGAGCCTCACACAGCGGGAGCCTCCCATTGCGAGGAGCGGCCCGACAGAAGAACAGATGCCGACGCCATGGAAGAAGATGCCGGACGAGAAGGACGAGAAGACCAGCGCAAGAAGAAGCGGATCGGAGGAAGAAGAAAATGGAAGAAGAAGATGGAAGAAGATGACGGAAGGAGAAGATGAAGAAACCGAAGGATGAAGAAAGAAGAAAGAAGATTTTTAATAAAGGAATTGTCAAAGACCGTCTCCTGTCATTTTTACCATTTTTGACACTTTTTTGGTGAAATGGTAGGGGTACTTTTGTACCCCCTTACCATTTCACACAGGGGGGGGGCGGGATCTGGGGGTCCCCTTGTTAAAGGGGGCTTCCAGATTCCGATAAGCCCCCCGCCCGCAGACCCCCACAACCAATGGCCAGGGTTGTGGGGAAGAGGCCCTTGTCCTCATCAACATGGGGACAAGGTGCTTTGGGGGTCTTAGACCCCCAAAGCATCCTCCCAATGTTGAGGGCATGTGGCCTGGTATGGTTCAGGCGGGAGGGGGGGCCGCTCTCGTCCCCCCCTCTTTTCCTGCGGCCTGCCAGGTTGCATGCTCGGATAAGGGTCTGGTATGGATTTTGAGGGGGACCCCACGCCATTTTTTTTGGCTAGGGTTCCCCTTAAAATCCATCCCAGACCTCAAGGGTCTGGGATGGATTTTGAGGGGGACCCTACGCCATTTTTTTTTTGGCTGGGGTTCCCCTGAAGGGCCTGGTTATTGAATTTGGGGGGACCCCCACGCTTTTTTTTCTTTAATTTTTTTCATTTTTTATCAATTACTTTTTTTTATGAATGACTTTCAATGAATGACTCTGTATTACGGGAGCCGTCAATTAACATTAGCCGCGAGTGATTTTTTAAATAGCTTTTTTACTTGCAAAAATTACACTTTTTGCAGACAGTTCTAAACACGGGAAACATGCGCCCTTTACATGCATACTATAGACACCCCCCAGGTACGAAATTTAAATGAATATTACACTTTTATTGTTTCAATTTAAGCATTATTAAAATCACTGCTCCTGAAAAAACGTCAGTTTTTAAAAAAAATGTTTGCATTGATACATGTCCCCTGGGGCAGGACCCAGGTCCCCAAACACTTTTTATGACATTAACATGCATATTAGCCTTTAAAATTAGCACTTTTAATTTCAAACGTTCGCATCCATTAAAACTAATAGGGTTCTAAAGCTCGCACGGACTTTAGGTCCGTTCGCGGGTTCTGGTGCGAGCCGAACGGGGGGGTGTTCGGCTCATCCCTAGTTTGGCTCCTCAGAGGCAGAGCTTACTCTCTTTTGTGGTTTGGCTCCTCAGAGGCAGAGCTTTCTCTCTTTTGTGGCTTGGTTCCTCAGAGGCAGCGCTTTCTCTCTTCTGTGGCTTGGCTCCTCAGAGGCAGAGCTTTCTTTCTTTTGTGGTTTGGCTCCTCAGAGGCAGAGCTTACTCTCTTTTGTGGTTTGGCTCCTCAGAGGCAGAGCTTACTCTCTTTTGTGGTTTGGCTCCTCAGAGGCAGAGCTTACTCTCTTTTGTGGTTTGGCTCCTCAGAGGCAGAGCTTTCTCTCTTTTGTGGCTTGGTTCCTCAGAGGCAGAGCTTTCTCTCTTCTGTGGCTTGGCTCCTCAGAGGCAGAGCTTTCTTTCTTTTGTGGTTTGGCTCCTCAGAGGCAGAGCTTACTCTCTTTTGTGGCTTGGCTCCTCGGAGGCAGAGCTTACTCTCTTTTGTGGTTTGGCGTGGAGCAGAATTGCTGCAAGCCCTTCTTCTGGCTTGGCTCCTCGGAGGCAGAGCTTACTCTCTTTTGTGGCTTGGCTCCTCGGAGGCAGAGCTTTCTCTCTTTTGTGGCTTGGTTCCTCAGAGGCAGGGCTTACTCTCTTTTGTGGTTTGGCTCCTCAGAGGCAGAGCTTTCTCTCTTTTGTGGCTTGGCTCCTCAGAAGCAGAGCTTTCTCTCTTTTGTGGCTTGGCTCCTCAGAGGCAGAGCTTACTCTCTTTTGTGGCTTGGCTCCTTGGAGGCAGAGCTTTCTCTCTTTTGTGGCTTGGCTCCTCAGAGGCAGAGCTTACTCTCTTTTGTGGTTTGGCTCCTCGGAGGCAGAGCTTTCTCTCTTTTGTGGCTTGGCTCCTCAGAGGCAAAGCATACTCTCTACTGTGGCTTGGCTCCTCAGAGGCAGAGCTTACTTTCTTTTGTGGTTTGGCTCCTCAGAGGCAGAGCTTACTCTCTTTTGTGGTTTGGCTCCTCAGAGGCAGAGCTTACTCTCTTTTGTGGTTTGGCTCCTCAGAGGCAGAGCTTTCTCTCTTTTGTGGCTTGGCTCCTCAGAGGCAGAGCTTTCTCTCTTCTGTGGCTTGGCTCCTCAGAGGCAGAGCTTTCTTTCTTTTGTGGTTTGGCTCCTCAGAGGCAGAGCTTACTCTCTTTTGTGGCTTGGCTCCTCGGAGGCAGAGCTTACTCTCTTTTGTGGTTTGGCGTGGAGCAGAATTGCTGCAAGCCCTTCTTCTTCTGGCTTGGCTCCTCGGAGGCAGAGCTTACTCTCTTTTGTGGCTTGGCTCCTCGGAGGCAGAGCTTTCTCTTTTTTGTGGCTTGGTTCCTCAGAGGCAGGGCTTACTCTATTTTGTGGTTTGGCTCCTCAGAGGCAGAGCTTTCTCTCTTTTGTGGCTTGGCTCCTCAGAGGCAGAGCTTTCTCTCTTTTGTGGCTTGGCTCCTCAGAGGCAGAGCTTACTCTCTTTTGTGGCTTGGCTCCTTGGAGGCAGAGCTTTCTCTCTTTTGTGGTTTGGCTCCTCAGAGGCAGAGCTTACTCTCTTTTCTGGTTTGGCTCCTCGGAGGCAGAGCTTTCTCTCTTTTGTGGCTTGGCTCCTCAGAGGCAAAGCATACTCTCTACTGTGGCTTGGCTCCTCAGAGGCAGAGCTTACTTTCTTTTGTGGTTTGGCTCCTCAGAGGCAGAGCTTACTCTCTTTTGTGGTTCCTCAGAGGCAGAGCTTTCTCTCTTCTGTGGCTTGGCTCCTCAGAGGCAGAGCTTACTCTCTTTTGTGGTTTGGCTCCTCAGAGGCAGAGCTTACTCTCTTTTGTGGTTTGGCGTGGAGCAGAATTGCTGCAAGCCCTTCTTCTGGTGTAGTTCTGGATAACTTAATGTTGGATGGGACAAAACCAAGATGACTACGACATACCTAAAACAAAATTCTTCCTGGGAGGGGCCATCTAGTGTGACTGAAAATAGTAGAAACTCTCTGTTAAGGTTAGACCATCTCCCATAGCAATGGAAGAAAGTACATCACTGGAACACTGTGAGAGGGGGTTTGCTGCTCCCAAGTGTCCTCTGTCTCTAGAAGCTACACAAGGTAACCAAGCTGGTCAGAGGTCTGTGCTTTTGCAGCCCTGGTTCATGGGCAAAAATGTTTGCCATTGCCCTTGGCAACCATGAGGAAAAGCCTGTTGTGCCTGCAGGGGGTGTCGGAGAGCACAGGACGCATGCTGTTGTTTCACAATATTACCATTTGGGTGAAGAGATGCAGAGCCGTCAGTCCTGACCCATCATAAACCAAAGAAGATGGAGACACCTACTGAACAGACTGATGGTGAGACTGTCCGCTGTGAAGTGGGAGTGACCCCAATTGGGAGACCTGCTGAGTGGTACCATGAAAGATGCTTACCTCTGTGCCATGCCCGGTATGGTGGGGGTGGGGGGGGGGCAATGGGGTAAAACTGAACCTGAGAATGATGTGATGTCTAATAATGACATTTCCCATAGCAACAGCATCGGATGAAACAGAGGTGTCCCTAGAAACCACCCAGGAACCTGCAGCGTTGGAGCTAGAGCTTTCTCAGGACACCTGTGGAGCAGCCCTTGTGGACGAGAGTGTTCCCTCAAGGGCGGAAGTAAATAAACGTGTTAAGCCCCAGGCTCAGGTAATAATGTGTTAGACTATGAGCTGGGTACTGTAGACTATGACCATGAGCTGGGTACTCTGGACTATGAGCTGGGTACTCTGGACTATGAGCTGGGTACTATAGACTATGGACTATGAACGGGGGACTATGGGCTATGAGCTGGGTACTATAGACTATGGACCATGAGCTGGGTACTATAGACTATGGACTATGGGCTGGGTACTATAGACTATGGACCATGAGCTGGGTACTATGGACTATGAGCTGGGTACTATAGACTATGGACTATGAGCTGGGTACTATGGACTATGAGCTGGGTACTATAGACTATGGACTATGAGCTGGGTACTATAGACTATGGACTATGAGCTGGGTATTAACTTTTTTTTTTTTTTTAAATCTTTATTTAGTTAAATCATTTTTACAGGAATCAGTCATACATCGTAATAAACAACGGTATAAAATTACAGTATTTCACATAACGACATTATGGCGCTTCCCTTTTTCCCCCCGCCCGCCCCCCTCCCCTTTCCTCTTTGTGTTACTAGTTTTAGGCTATCTTCCTTACATCTGTTTCTCAAGCTGTGTTTCTATTTACTTGTTCCAAACCTACAACGCATGGGCTTCTAACGGGTGATTTCAGTGTAGTACCTCCAGGAGTCCCCAAAGTCATTCCACTCAGACCAATTGTGGTACGGTGCTCCTCTTTCCCTTTGACCTCCTATCTGTGGGGTAAAACTGTCTAGTCTTTGGATCCCATTTACCCTGAGAATCCATTCACGTGTCGTGGGGGCCTCGGGCTTTCTCCACTTAACCGGGATTAGATTTTTTGCTTCATTTAACAGGGTAGGTATAAGGGATGAGATATATTGTTTACCTGACATCGCTGTCTCGTGAAAGAGGACCGCCCAGGGATCTTCAGGTATCTGTATATTAGTAATAATATAGATTAATTCTAGTATTTCTCTCCAGTATTTTACTATTACCGGGCACCCCCACCAAATATGGGCCGCCGTTCCCTTCTCCTTGCATCCCCGCCAGCAATCTGACGCTACATTCCCCTGGATTTTGCTAGTTCTATCGGGGGTGAGATACCACCTGGCTAGGCATTTGTAGTTTGTTTCAACTGATTTGATTGGGAATGATGCGCTGTGTGTGATTTTAAATATTTTACCTAAATTGTGATATGTGCTCTGTGAACCTAATTCTTCCTCCCATTTTGTAACGTATGGAGGTACACTCAAATCACCCTCGTTTATTAAAATTTTGTAGATCTTAGATATTATGTTCTTAAGTGAATCCCGTTCGCATAGATTCTCCATGCTGTTCAAGTCGTCCATGCCGCGTAAAGGTTGCGGGAGGCTCCTTGCAAAATGTTTAAGCTGGGTGTACCTCCATAGGTTAACGTGCATTAGCTCCGTGTTTTGACTCATTTCGATTAGTGTGCGAATTTCCCCGTTTTGTTTTAATATATCTTTTAATCGTGCCCCTTCTTGTTTTATCCAATTCCCTCCTACGTCCCCCCTACCCGGTGGAAATAGTGAATTATTTTTTAAGGCTATTAAGGGTGAATTGTATTTCCATTTCTGATTTTTAAATACCTTATCCCAATTCTCTAGTGTTACCCGTGTTATTTCGTGTGTGTTGGTCCCCAAAGTGCGAGCTTTTGGTGGGTTCCATAGTTCGTGTCCTAGATGAGTGCTACTAACTGTATTCTCTAAGCTATTCCATCTCTTATCCCCGTCCTTCGCCCAAACTATTGCTCTAGATAATGTTATTGCCATGAAGGTTTTTTCAAAGTCCGGGCTGGCTAGCCCCCCCTTTTTTTTTTCTCTAGATAGGATCTTCGCTGAGATACGCGGTTTTTTGTTTGCCCATATGAACCGTGAAATTATTTGCTTCAGAGTATTGAAGAATGTCATGGGTAAGGCCAAAGGTAACATCTGGAACTTGTAATTTATTTTAGGGGCTACTATCATTTTAATTGCGTTGATACGGCCCACCCAAGAGAGTGGCCGTGCTCCCAAACGGAGGGTTTCTTTTTTAATCTCGTTCAAGAGGGGGATATAGTTTAATAAATACATTTTTTTTGTTGTGTCGGCTAGGGTTACCCCCAAGTATTTAATGTTATCCCGCCAGGGAAACTTAAATTCTTTTGATAGCCTATCAACCTCGTTCTTATTGATATTAATATTTAAGATTTCCGATTTGTCTAGGTTGATTTTTAGATTTGAAATCCTGCCAAAGGCCATGAGCACCCTCAGCAGGTTGGGCAATGAGATCCTGGGATTGGAAATAAAAAAAAGGATGTCATCGGCGAAAGCCGCGATTTTATGTTCCTCACCGCCCGCTCTAATCCCAGAGATATCCCCACATTCACGGATTCTGCATAACAAGGGTTCTAGCGATAGTACGAACAGGAGTGGCGAAAGCGGACACCCCTGTCTCGTACCGTTCTTCATCATAAAGACTTCAGAGTGAATGCCATTTACCCTGACTGACGCCTGTGGCTGCTGGTAAAGGGAACCAATCCACTCTAGTATTTTTGGTCCAAACCCCATTGCCCCCATCGTTCTCATCATATGTCCCCAGTCTACTCTGTCGAACGCTTTTTCGGCGTCGATCGACAGGAGCAGACTGGGGACCCTACCCGTCCTCGCAACCTCCAGGAGCAACACAGCGCGGACCCCATTGTCTCGTCCCTCCCTCCCCGTTACAAACCCGGCCTGGTCTGCATGCACCAATTTTACGATCTTCTCTTTAAGCCTATTGGCTAATACTTTGGCAAATAATTTAGTGTCAGTGTTTAAAAGCGCAATAGGGCGGTAGCTAGAACAAAGGGTCCTATCTTTGCCTTCTTTATATATTAATGTGACCGAAGCCAGAAGGGCTTCTCTACCCAACGAAGACCCCTTCCCCAAATTATTCCAAAGGTGGCACAGTTTTGGGACTAAGATATCTTTAAACTTTTTATAATATGTTATGGAGAAACCATCAGGGCCCGGACTCTTCCCTACGGGGGAGCTGTCAAGGGCCCTCATGATTTCCCCCTCTGTGATGTCCTCCTCCAGCTCCAACCTATCTTCCTGAGAGAGAGTAGCCAGGACGCCCTTCCCAAGAAACTCCTCATTCTCCCTTGTCCTGGGATGGGTGTTGCCTCCTCCGTGTCTGACATCATACAACTCTGCATAATAGGACTTAAATTCGTTTGCTATTTCTTTAGATGAGTTTACCACTCGTCCTGATTTATTCTGGATTTTATCTATATAATTCCTTTCTCTTTTTTTTTTTAACATATTTGCTAGGTATTTTCCACTCCTATTACTTCCCAGGTAACTCTCCCTTGATATCTTATAGAACCATTTTGAGGATTCCTGTTCCATGGCTGTAAGTATCTCCTCTCTTTTATTTAGCAATCTGTGATAGATTTTTTGTTTATCGTGAGCCGCCTTTTTGTGTTCCTGTTCAAGTTTGGCCAGTTCAATCGAGAGCTCAACGAACCTGGCCAATTTTTCCTTTTTTTTCCCTGCTCCTATGGAAATGAGGATCCCCCTCACGTAGGCTTTATGGGCCTCCCAGATTACCGCTGGTGATACATCTCCTGTCTCGTTATTACAGAAAAAAAACTCAATTTCCCTTTTGATTATTTCTGATGTATCCGCTTCCGCTATAAGCTTGTCGTTTAGCCGCCAAGCATAGGGTTGTCTCTGGGGATCGGGGACCTCCATCTCCATAGAGACTGGGGCGTGGTCCGAGATAGTTGTAACCTCGATCTTTGTTGTCTTTATGTGGTCCACAAGTCTGTGATCTATAATGAGGTAGTCCAACCGGGAGTGAGTCCCATGCACTGGGGAAAAAAAGGTATAATCTCTCTGTTTTGCGTGGCTTATACGCCAGGCGTCAACCAGCTGATGGTCCCGCATTTTGTTTTTCAGTTTTTTTATCTGCGTTTTATTTGGGGCCATTACCTGAGAAGTAGTGTCCTGAGTAGGGTCGAGGCAAAGATTGAGGTCACCCCCAATGACCACCCCCCCCTCCTGAAACTTTTTTAGTCGACCCAGTATCTGACCGAAGAACTGGAATGGGTTTTTGTTGGGGGAGTAGACATTAACTAAAGTAAAAAGCTTTTCACCTATGTTTCCCTTGAGGAACAGAAAACGTCCCTCAGGATCCACCTGCCTATCTATCAGTTTGAATCTTATGCTTCCCGCAAATCCAATGGCCACCCCTTTAGCTCCCCTAGTGGGTGAATCAGAATAGAACCATGTGGGGAAATCCCTAGTATTGATCTTGATGTTATTCTCATGGGTGAGGTGCGTCTCTTGTAGGAAAACTATATCCGCTTGGAGCCTCTGGAGTTCTTTTAATATTTTAAACCTTTTCGCCCCCGCATTCAGGCCCCTTACGTTGTATGTCAGGAACTTGATTCCCTGCTTAACCATTTTCTAAACAGAAATTCTGAAAAAACCTTTTATTATTACCTAAAAGCCTTTTGAAAAATCTGACCAAGAGGTTCCCTCCCTCCCCCCCCCCCCCCCCCCCCTTCCGCCCTCCCTCCACCCAGTGCCCCCACCCCCCCCCCCCCTCCCCCCTTCCGCCCTCCCTCCTCCCAGTACCCCCCCCCCCCCACCTCCCTTCCCCCCCCCCCTCCCGGCCAACTTGTGGCCATCTGCAAACTTTGGGGCGTTTGCATTAGAAACCCCCCCTGTCTGCCTTCTAAGCTAGGGTGTGGCTCAAACCCCCGGGCACCATCCTGGCTCTCCCCTCCCTCTGACAAGATCACACAGAGAGGGGGGGGTGAGCCCATCAGGCCCACCGGGTCCCCCACCCATCCTCACCGGGCTGCTCAGAACAATCCCGGGACACCCCCCCTCCCGCCTCCCCTGCCGTATTATGCCTCACTCCCCTCCGAAGTAGAAGAAAAGAACAGAAAAAGAAAAAAAAAAAAAAAAAAAAAAAAAAAAAAAGAAGGAAGGAAAGGGGGATCGATCCAATGTCATCCACCAAAAAAAAAAAAAAAAAATATTAGTTTGTCAGCATTGGTGGTAGACAGAGACATATACATATTAGACCCATCCAAGATCTTATTTATACCAGTCCCAGTTCTAGTGTTGTTTCCCACCCGACCTTTTATACCCCCTGGGTATCCCCCCCTTCCGCCCCCCTCCCCCCCTACGCCTCTGTTATCACACGCAGGTACCTCTCCGTCCCCACCAGACCCCGCCACGCCACCCCATGAGAAGCTATGAAGAGATGGGAGGCACTGGCACCCCTACGTCATGACAAAACCCCTGAAGTTCATCCAGAAATTTAAGTCTGTACGTCTTCCCTTCTTTATTAACAATCAGCGAGGCCGGGAAACCCCAGCTGTATTTCAGGTTTGCGGTTCTTAAAGCCGTCAGCAGTGGTTTCAACTTGCGTCTACGCGCCAATGTCCTGGCAGATAGATCAGAGAAGATCTGTAAAACTGCGGACCCATCTTTCAAGGGCGGTGCAGATCTCAACTTTGACCAGATTTGAAATTTGTCGTCGTAAGCATGTAACTTCAGGATGACATCTCTAGGAGTGCCCTCGTCCAACCCGGGGGGCTTCCTAACACGGTGCACTCTGTCTATTTTAAGGGTTGTCCCCTCTGGTCTGCCCAAGACTGGGTTAAATAAGCGTTGCATTTTTTCCACCAGATCTTCCCCCTGAAGTTCGGGAATACCCCTAATCCTCAAGTTCTGTCTCCTATTCTGGTTCTCTTGATTTTCGATTTGATACTGTATATCTCTGTGTTTCAAGGTCAACTCTGTCATTTGTGCTTTCAGTTCCGCAATTTCCTGAGCTTGAATTACAGCCAGATCTTCCACTTTCTCAACCCTATTTAGAACTAGGTGTAAGTCTGTTCTAATATTAGCCGTTTCAGATTTTATAACATTTTCAAGCTTAGTGAACATTTCAGTTATTTCTATTTTTGTGAGATTGGGGGAGACTGGTCTCTGTTCCCCGATGAAGCTTGCTTCTTGGGTACCTTCCATAGCTCTAGCCGCTCTCTCATGTTCCAACTGCTCTGCCCTCTGCTTCTCAGCTTCTCGCTTTTTATCTTTCTCTTTTGGAGCCTGTTTTTTCTCCATCTCAGGGCTCCTGAGACTAGTGTCCTTTAAATATTTCTGTATAGAACTCGTATTTAAGTTTTCCTTGGGTGTTTTAGGCTCTGTTCCCCTCTGGGGGCGTCCCTTCATTTTTTTCCTAGTGCCGAGGCACCTAGTGGCTCCGCTTCCACAGGTTAGCTTTGCGGGTTTATGTTCAAAAAAAAAAAAAAAAAAAAATAAAAGGGTTTATGTTCAATATGCTCCCACTCCCTATATACCCATATAGGGGTCCGGGCGAGCCAGGGTATCTGATTCCACCCTCCGCTTCTGTAGTTCCAGACTAGTTCAAATTTTTCTTATCTTTTCCCCTTCTTTTCTTCCCTTTCGGAGGGGGGGGGGGGGGGGTCACCGTGATGCACAGATCTCCGCTAATACCCCAAAGGGGAGTCCGAGGGGCTGGGGCCTGGTCAGGGACAAATATGTGGCTTAGTACTTGCCTCAGTTCCCGTGACTCTGAACGGATCCCTTTGAAATATGGCACAAAGTCTGGTATAAAATCCTGCTCCGTAGCGGATCCCCCAAATGGGCCCCCAGAACCCCAAACCTGCCGAGTCACGAATTCCACGTCTGGGGCAGTATAGCCCACCTTCCAGGCTGAGGTAGATTAACCGGGAGTGCCCCCTCTTCACAGGCTAGGTAAAACTATCAGGCACTCAGGCACAATCCGCAGTTTAATCTTGCTCTTATCAAAGATATAGTACCTGCGGGGGGCCCGTCGCGACAACGGCCTCCCCCCCTGAAGCGAGGAATCCAGGCGTAGGAGAAGCGAGGGTGAGTGGTGGGTGGGTAGAGCGTCCCGGTCTCAGGGGATGGATACGAGCCGCAGACCGCCTTCACCCACGACGGGATTAATAGGAGCAGCGACCCAGGGCGGATGGAGGGCGGATGAAACTTGCGGTGAGGCTTGAGCAGATCCCCCGGAGGGTGGCTAGAATCCTTCCTCCATCATCCAGACCGCCCGGATCTCAAGCCAGGATGGCGGCGGCTAGCGAGGCAGTGCAACGGAGGGCTGTGAGGCAATGGCCGGGAGGATGGAAGCTACCCGAGGTGCTGTGTGCGCTGGTCGGGGCTGCATGGATTGGCAACCAGACCATGACCCGCTGTCTCTGGGTGAGAGATCGCCGCGTCCCTCATGGTGCCGGCGTTTGGCCCCTCCCCTAGCACGGCGCTGCCGTCTCACGTCAGCATCCTGTCTTCCCCATCTGCTAGTACCTCAGCTGGGTATTAACTTAACTACATAACTGGGTAAGCTTTGAATCTCATGACCTATGGAAAAAACACCATAAGTGCGGTAAAATTGTGTCAAAATTACGGCAAAATCACGTACATTCTTAGAGCCGTTATTGGCACGTTTTTCTCTATCGCAAAACGCTGTCAACCCCATTTTTGGCCAATCATTTTCAGCGCCCGAAATTTCGGTGCATCTACATATTTTCCATAGGTGACGCTTCACAAGCCCCCTACAGGTTATCAGCTGTCACTCCACCATATGTAACGTGTAGTGTAATCAACGTTTTTGTGCGTAGCGTGCATTTGCTGTTGTTTGGGGAGGGGCTGAAAAATGTTTTTGGAGGGGAACTTGGGTGTAACTTTCATTTTTTTTGGTACTGCAGTATCATACGATTTGGTGCAGCGCGATTTTAACCACTTCCTACTAAAGGAGGTACCCGTACGTCCTCGGGGTGAAGCTGTTATCCTGGGGCCCTGAATGAAGCTGCAGTCATGACATCGGTATTGTTTATTTTTTTTCAGCCGGCGATGCTGAATAAAGTAAAAGCGACCTGAGCGGACAAATAGCCGATGGATCCCTTTTACATGTGGCGGAAGGGGGCTACCCCCCCCCCCTTTGTCTTCCGGGGCTTTCCCTTCCCACCGGGGAGTCAAGGACTGAAGCTGGCGGTTCCGCTGACCATAGAGATGATGGAGGACCGAAACATCCCCAATAATCTCTATGGTCTAAGAAACCGGAAGCAATGAGTATTTCAGGCCGATGTAATCAAGCCATTACCAGCTTGTGATCAAACCGCTATTTGTAACATTTATAAGTATTTTATATAAAATGTTATCTCTGTTTTATCATCGTATTGTCAGAACGTGTCTGATTGAAACTCCACGTGGAACCGCCCACACTGCATCGGCAGGGAGGGGGCGGGGTCATTGACAGACTCATTCAGATCTGAAGCGCCTGAGAGTTATTGAGCTATATAGTAAACAGTCAAAAAAATTTTTTCAGCCAAGCTGCTAAGGATAGCCTAGAAAATACATGAAAATGAGCCGAGTGCTCTACCTACTGGCTGAAAATGAGAATAAAATGTAATCAGATCCCCCTGCAAGAAATACAGTATATTATTAAAAAGTGTTTAAGAAAATACATGCAAACATACGACACATTCCCTTTATTCTTTTGGTTAAAAATGTATTCCATCGCTAATAAATACTCAGCATTTAATTTGTATAGCTCTCTTCTCCCTGGGAACTCAAAGAACTTATCAAGCAAGGTAGCCATCTTGGCAATTGCGTTGGCCGGGATTCGAACCCGGGTCAGCTGCTGGGAAGGCAGCTATGCTCACCACTGCACCACCAACGCGATGTAGCATGTCTTTGGAGTGTGGGAGGAAACCGGAGTACCCTGAGGAAACCCACGCAAGCACAGGGAGAACATGCAAACTCCATGCAGGTGTGGTGTCCTGGTCAGGTGTGGAACCAAGGACCCCAGTGCTGCAAGGCTCACCGCTAAGCCTCGGTGCTGCCCATATGTGATCTCTATTCTCTAAGGCCCGCCCCCGCTGAGCAGGATAAACCAGTGATGTCCATTGGAGGTTATGCTGACCATACATGGAACAAAATTTATCCGGTTCAGCAGGGACTATGTGTGGCCACTGTGGTTAAATATAAGACTTCGGCCGTCCTGTTGGTATATTTTTGCTTACTTAGTACTGCAGGTAATAGGCTGCAGCGCTGATCTGTGTATTCTGAAGGCAGGGGAGTCTCCTAATGTCAGGATCCCCCTCCACCTGGAATGTGTGAATTGGAGAATCGGGTCGGTGTCTCCGCACTGACTAGCGCTCCTCCATTCTGCTGCTGCAGATCTGCTGACCCGAGGAGTTCCCGGCATTGCACCATCAGAGTACTCACTGGGAATTGTGAGAGAGAATGGAGGGAGTGGATGGATGGATCAGGCTCCATCTTTCCTCTTCTGGTTGCTGTGTTTCAAACTTTCCTCCCCGACATCCCCTTCTCTTGGGCAGAACACTGTCGGGGAGTGTGGGCGGGGCAGACACAGGAGGAGTGGGCGGAAGGAGGAGGACCAGAAGCCGCTCTCTCCTCTCCTGTCTGTGTGGGAGAAACTATCAGCGCTGATTCTGATGGCTGTGATCCGGAGCTGTCAGTGTGCTCCCGTCTCCCAGCGAATCGGTCTTACACAGACTGGCCGGGACTCGGCACTGTGCTGATGGCGGGGGGATCCCGGCTGCCAGCAGAGGTAACGCTTTAACTAGGCAAAGTAGGCAGCTGCGAGGCCCCTGAAAGCACAAGGCCTTAGGTGACCGCCTAATTAAAAGAGCCTCTGCCCTTCACCCCCCACAGTGAGTTGTTTAGAACTGTCATTTTTAGGTAGAGCGACTCCTTTATGATTATTTTGAGTTGCACGGTGTCAGATGCCCTACTGACACCAACCACTGCTCTACTGACACCGTCTTGCTTTCCTGACCATGTCCAGTGCTCTGTCGACTCTGTCCTCTACCATACTGACACCGTCAACTGCCCCAGTTACACCGTCCAGTGCCCCAGTGACACCGTCCACTGCCCTACTGACTTTGTCCACTGATAGTGGATTGTTATTATCACATGGTGGGGTCATGTCATCCATCTCTTGTGCAGTGATAGGACGTATAATAGCACTGGGTTGCCTGAGGCTGCTGTTTTTCCTGAGCTCATTTATCTGGGGTGCTTCAGCACGTGATAATGGGGTGCCACTACCAATCTGTGTGGTGATGTCTTCAGTCTTTTGTGGGGTGATAAGATGGAAAATAGCACTGGGTCGCCCGCTGTTCTTCTTGAGCTTAAATACCCAGGGCAAAACACGTACTGGTGGTGTGCTGAGGCGTCATCTGAGGCTGTTGTTTTTCTTAAACTTAATTATCTGGGGTGAAGCAAGTGGAGTGCCGCTGCCAATCTGTGTGGTGATTAGGGTGCCCACGTGTCCCGAATTGCCCAGGATTTTCCCTTAATTAATATCTGTGTCCCGTGTCCCGGGCACCTTCATTCCGGGACAATACAGTGTCCCGGAATGAAATAAGGACACACAGCCGCAGTAATAAACATTGCTGAATGGGTTGCTAGAACCTCCCCGCCTCGCGTCTCGCAACAGCGCCCTGAGTCCACCCACCTCCGCCTCCGGCCTCAGCAGCAGGAAGAGAGAGCAGCCAAAGAGCGTCTTCTGTATCTCCTCCTCCTGAGGGCGGCTTCTTATTGTTGCTGGCCCACCCACCACCTGTAGCACAGAGCCTTGGAGCACTTTCTTTGGCTACTGTGATAGGTGACTGATAAGTCACGGTCACGCTGGTGGTGGGCGGTGACAGAAGTCTTCCGACGGCCGCTGCTGTACCATCCTCCGGATAATCCCTGGTGTCAGTGTAGGGCAGCGGGTGACAGCCAGCTCAGTGCAGCTGCCCTAGAAGAGGGGAGATCCGCACACTGCTCCATCCATTATGCCTGCCTGGGCAAGCTTGTGACACTCACCGGGAAGCCGCTGACTGTGAGCCCCCCCCCTGGACCATTCAAGTGAGTGAGCTGAGCACTGTCACTAACCAGACCCTGACCCCTCTCTCTGCCCCCCTCTCTCCCTGTCCCCCCTCCCTCTCTCTCTCCCTGTCCCCCCTCCCTCTCTCCCTGTCCCCCTCTCTCTCTCTCTCCCTGTCCCCCTCCCTGCCCCCTCTCCCTCTCTCCCTATCCCTCCTCTCTCCCTATCCCTCTCTCCCTATCCCTCCTCTCTCCCTATCCCCCCTCTCTCTCTCTCCCTGCCCCCTCCCCCTCCCTGTCCCCCTCCCTCTCTCCCTGCCCCCCTCCCTTTCTCTCTCCCTGCCCCCTCCCCCTCTCTCTCTCTGTCCCCCTCCCTCTCTCCCTGTCCCTCTCCCTCTCTCCCTGTCCCCCTCCCTCTCTCCCTGCCCCCCTCCCTCTCTCTCTCCCTGCCCCCCTCCCCCACTCTCTTCCTGTGCCATCAACCCTAAGACTACATTCGTCCCCCCGGTCCTTGGTAAAATTGTCCCAGAATGCCAGTTTGGAAATGTGGTCACCCTAGTGGTGATGTTTTCAGTCTTTTGTGGGGTGATAAAGATGGCAAATAGCACTGGGTCGCCTGCTGCTCTTCTTGAGCTCAAATCCCCAGGACAAAACACGTGGCGTGCTGCTACCAAATGGTGGGGCGATGCCTTTCGTCTTTAGTCGACTGATATGACGGAGAACCGCACTGGGTCGTCTGAGGCTGTTGTTTTTCTTGGGCTTAATTACCTGGGGTGAAGCAAGTGGGGTGCCGCTGCCAATCTGTGTGGTGATGTCTTCAGCCCTTCGTGGGGTGATAAAACGTGGAATAGCACTGGGTCGCCTGCTGTTCTTCTTGAGCTCCAATTCCCAGGGCAAAACACGTGGCGTGCTGCTACCAAATGGTGGGGCGATGCCTTTCGTCTTTTGTCGACTGATATGACGGAGAACCGCACTGGGTCGTCTGAGGCTGTTGTTTTTCTTGGGCTTAATTACCTGGGGTGAAGCAAGTGGGGTGCCACTGCCAATCTGTGTGGTGATGTCTTCAGCCCTTCGTGGGGTGATAAGACGTGGAATAGCACTGGGTTGCCTGCTGTTCTTCTTGAGCTCCAATTCCCAGGGCAAAACACGTGGCGTGCTGCTACCAAATGGTGGGGCGATGCCTTTCGTCTTTAGTCGACTGATATGACGGAGAACCGCACTGGGTTGTCTGAGGCTGTTGTTTTTCTTGGGCTTAATTACCTGGGGTGAAGCAAGTGGGGTGCCACTGCCAATCTGTGTGGTGATGTCTTCAGGCCTTCGTGGGGTGATAAGACGTGGAATAGCACTGGGTCGCCTGCTGTTCTTCTTGAGCTCCAATTCCCAGGGCAAAACACGTGGCGTGCTGCTACCAAATGGTGGGGCGATGCCTTTCGTCTTTTGTCGACTGATATGACGGAGAACCGCACCGGGTCGTCTGAGGCTGTTGTTTTTCTTGGGCTTAATTACCTGGGGTGAAGCAAGTGGGGTGCCACTGCCAATCTGTGTGGTGATGTCTTCAGCCCTTCGTGGGGTGATAAAACGTGGAATAGCACTGGGTTGCCTGCTGCTCTTCTTGAGCTCCAATTCCCAGGGCAAAACACGTGGCGTGCTGCTACCAAATGGTGGGGCGATGCCTTTCGTCTTTTGTCGACTGATATGACGGAGAACCGCACCGGGTCGTCTGAGGCTGTTGTTTTTCTTGGGCTTAATTACCTGGGGTGAAGCAAGTGGGGTGCCACTGCCAATCTGTGTGGTGATGTCTTCAGCCCTTCGTGGGGTGATAAAACGTGGAATAGCACTGGGTTGCCTGCTGCTCTTCTTGAGCTCCAATTCCCAGGGCAAAACACGTGGCGTGCTGCTACCAAATGGTGGGGCGATGCCTTTCGTCTTTAGTCGACTGATATGACGGAGAACCGCACTGGGTCGTCTGAGGCTGTTGTTTTTCTTGGGCTTAATTACCTGGGGTGAAGCAAGTGGGGTGCCGCTGCCAATCTGTGTGGTGATGTCTTCAGCCCTTCGTGGGGTGATAAGACGTGGAATAGCACTGGGTCGCCTGCTGTTTTTCCTTAGCTCAATCAGCCAGGGCAAAACACGTACTGGTGGCGTGATGTTACCAAACGGTGGGGTGATGCCATCCATCATTAGTGGGCAGATAGGACAGGGAATAGCATTGGGTCCTCTGAGGCTGTTGTTTTTCTTGAGATTAATTATCTGGGGTGAAGCACTTGATGCTGGAGGGACGACCTCCCGTGATGGTGGAGGGACGTCCTCCCGTGATGGTGGAGGGATGACCTCCCGTGATGGTGGAGGGATGACCTCCCGTGATGGTGGAGGGATGACCTCCCGTGATGGTGGAGGGACGACCTCCCATGATGGTGGAGGGACGACCTTCCGTGATGCTGGAGGGACGACCTCCCGTGATGCTGGAGGGAAGACCCCCCGTGATGCTGGAGGGACGTCCTCCCGTGATGCTGGAGGGAAGACCTTCCGTGATGATGGAGGGATGACCTCCCGTGATGTTGTAGAGAATCGTTTGAACGGCTTGAAGTATATTACCAGCAGCGCCTGCAGTATTATGAGCAGCACCAGCAGCATCGCAGGCAGCACCGGCTGTATCATGACAAGCCCCAGAGAGTATTCTGACCAGATCTCTGCCACAATATATGTAAGCGGGGGCCGGCCTGTATGGTCTAAGACCAGCCCCTCGCTGGACCAGAATTCCATCAGCTGCAGGAGCATCAGAAGTTCTCCTAAGATCTTGGCCAGAAGTTCTCTGCGCAGGATGTATTTCAGAATGATAACACTTATCCAGGGTGTCATCATTACCCAGAATCCAGTGCTGGCCAGTAATGAGAACCAGCTAAAGGCTTCCGGTGGCTTGTTTGCCATTTCTCTGACCATTTCCATCTCCAGTGACCCGATGGCCGTGCAAATCTCCGGCATGAGGATCTCTGGAGGTCCGTTTTCCATGGTCCTGACCAGGTTTTCCCCTGGCCGCTCCGTCGTTCCGATAATCGCCCCCTCATCCAGCGTGTGGATGTCTGGGGGGTCTTTGGTGACGTTCCGTTTTCCTCCCCACGGGAGTAAAAACATAAGAATCAAGGTGAGGATTGGACGCCTCATTCTTGTATGAATTGTAACTGACACTAAAAGATCAATTACTACTGCAAATCTATAAATCAATCAGCTCTTGCCGATCGCTCTCAATCAAAAATAATCAATTGACACTAAAATCAAATCACTGAAATTCCAATACAATGAAACACACAGAAATCTGAGGAGCTCCTCTAAATAGAACCTGTCTCTTCAGAGATGCAAATCAACTGATACATCTGTGTGGCTGCACCGGCTGGTTATAGGCTGGAGAGGTCTTGTGACCCGTATGACATCATAGTGAGTGTGCGTGTCTGTTGTTTATTGGCTGGGGATCATGTGACCACTATGACATCATAGAGAGCGTGTGTCTTGTTGTTTATTGGCTGGAGATCATGTGACCCGTATGACATCATAGAGAGTGTGCGTGTCTGTTATTGGCTGGGGAGGTCTTGTGACCCGTATGACATCACAGAGAGTGTGCGTGTCTGTTATTGGCTGGGGAGATCATGTGACCCGTATGACATCACAGAGAGTGTGTATGTCACTTCCTTATATGGAAGTCCCATAGAGCTCCTTACTAAACATTGAGGAACGTGAAAGGTTTCCTATTGGATAGAATTCAGGAGAATAAGAATTAGAAGAATAGGGCTAAAAACAAAAATGTGACATCAGACAGAATTGATAGAGATTGTTATTATGGGATTATTGCAGAATTCAGCCTGAGGTGTGAAAATGATTCTACAGGGCGGATTGTAACGGTCAGAAGAAAGGGGGAGGGGAGACAGGTGATTTCCAGGCTGGGGGGAGGGTCACTGTCAGTGTGGGGGCGGGGGAAATGACGGTCATTGTGCAGGGGGGCGGAGTGTAGGGCGGAGTCTGTGTGTAGGAAGGGAGTGATAGGCGGAAGTATAGGGGGAGGTCCCAGAAGTCTCCATGGTGACCGGAGCCTCGTGCTGCCTCCATAGGAGGAGATCCTCATCGCTCGGATTACACGGGAAGTGATAGCGGTGTCTGTGTGCTCTCTGTCTCCCCCTACACTGCAGTACCCGGCAGGGAGCGACAAGGGGAAGGCTGCGTGTGTGTACGTCACTAGGGGGCCGCACGGTCCTCCCCCGCGGACTCTGACCGGATGTCTCTGTGTCTCACACAGCGGAGCGAAGTCCCTCCCACATCTACGGAGGAGGGGGAGGGGGGACACTGCTGTGTATATACCGCTCTGTTCTGAGGTCTGTAATAATGTAATACAAATGGACATCTGATAGAAGGGAGGGGGGTGTCTGCACTGATGATGGGGGGGGTCTGCACTGATGATGGGGGGGGTCTGCACTGATGATGGGGGTGTCTGCACTGATTGATGGGGGGTCTGCACTAATTGATGGGGGGTGTCTGCACTGATGAGGGGGGGGGGTCTGCACTGATGAGGGGGTGTCTGCACTGATATGAGGGGGGTGTCTGCACTGATTGATGGGGGGTGTCTGCACTGATGAGGGGGGGTCTGCACTGATTGATGGGGGGGCCTGCACTGATTGATGGGGGGTGTCTGCACTGATGATGGGGGGGGGGGGGTGTCTGCACTGATATGAGGGGGATGTCTGCACTGATTGATGGGGGGTGTCTGCACTGATGAGGGGGGGTGTCTGCACTGATTGATGGCGGGTCTGCACTGATGATGGGGGTGTCTGCACTGATTGATGGCGGGTCTGCACTGATGATGGGGGTGTCTGCACTGATTGATGGCGGGTCTGCACTGATTGATGGGGGGTCTGCACTGATTGATGGGGGGGTCTGCACTGATGAGGGGGGGTCTGCACTGATGATGGGGGGGTGTCTGCACTGATTGATGGCGGGTCTGCACTGATTGATGGGGGTGTCTGCACTGATATGAGGGGGGGTCTGCACTGATGAGGGGGTGTCTGCACTGATATGATGGGGGGTCTGCACTGATTGATGGGGGTGTCTGCACTGATGATGGGGGTGTCTGCACTGATTGATGGGGGGGTCTGCACCGGGAAGCCGCTGACTGTGAGCCCCCCCCCTGGACCATCCAAGTGAGCTGAGCACTGTCACTAACCAGACCCTGACCCCTCTCTCTGCCCCCCTCTCTCCCTGTCCCCCCTCCCCCTCCCTGTCCCCCTCTCTCTCTCTCTCCCTGCCCCCTCCCTCTCTCTCTCCCTGCCCCCCTCTCTCTCCCTGCCCCCTCCCCCTCTCTCTTCCTGTCCCCCTCCCTCTTCCTGCCCCCTCCCCTGTCCCCACTCCCTCTCTCCCCTGTCCCCCCTCCCTCTCTCTCCCTGTCCCCCTCCCCCACTCTCTCTCTCCCTCCCCCTGCCCCCTCTCTCTCTCTCTCTTTCTCCCTGCCCCCTCACTCTCCCTGTCCCCCCTCCCCTCTCTCTCCCATTCCCCCCTGCCCCCTCTTTCTCTCCCTGCCCTCTCTCTGGCAGCAGGTGACAAGTGACATGCTTCATCTGGTGGCAAGCAACGGTGGCAAGTGACAAGCGGCATCCGTCCTGGGGGCGGAGGAAATGACGGTCATTGTGCAGGGGGGCGGAGTCTGTGTGTAGGAAGGGAGTGATAGGCGGACGTATAGGGGGGGGGGTCCCAGAAGTCTCCATGGTGACCGGAGCCTTGTGCGGAGATCCCCATCGCTCGGATTACACGGGAAGTGATAGCGGTGTCTGTGTGCTCTCTGTCTCCCCCTACACTGCAGTACCCGGCAGGGAGAGACAAGGGGAAGGCTGCGTGTGTGTACGTCACCGGGGGGGCCACACGGTCCTCCCCCCGTGGACTCTGACCGGATGTCTCCGTTTTTCACACAGCGGAGCGAAGCCCCTCCCACATCTACGGAGGAGGGGGAGGGGGGACACTGCTGTGTATATACCGCTCTGTTCTGAGGTCTGTAATAATGCAATACAAATGGACATCTGATAGAAGGGGGGTGTCTGCTCTGATTGATGGGGGGGTCTGCACTCTCTTTTGTGGCTTGGCTCCTCGGAGGCGGAGCTTACTCTCCTTTGTGGTTTGGCATGGAGCAGAATTGCTGCAAGCCCTTCTTCTGGTGTAGTTCTGGATAACTTAATGTTGGATGGGACAAAACCAAGTTGACTACGACATACCTAAAACAAAAGTCTTCCTGGGAGGGGCCATCTGGTGTGACTGAAAATAGTAGAAACTCTCCGTTAAAGTGGGGTTCCACTGCCTCCGCGTTTTTTTTTTGCGGTACATTAGAAATAATAAATGGTTTGAAAATGCTCACTCGCGTCTCCCGTCCTTCCCGCTGTCATCCTTGAATTTTCTCCACCAATAGTGTATGGCATATGAAACCCACAGGCATTCTCTTTCCGGGATGTGCCGACGTTGTGCTGACGTCAATTTCCCATCATGCAACGCCCCGTGTCGCAGATCTCGCGCATGCGCATTAGACACGTTGCGGAGCGCCGTTCACAGCTTCTGTTGCCATCACAACAGGCGGCGTCCTCGGAAGTCCCCCCCTGTTGTGATGGCAACACGTGGAATCGCGTCACTTCCTGTTTGGAAGTAACGCGCTTCTAGACCTCGGCGGTGCTCAAAGACTCCTGGGAAATGGTGACTCACATCTCCCAGGAGCCTTAGCGAGCCTTGCCGCCGAGGGGAAGTGACGTTTTTAGCCCGGGCTAGCGCAGAGGCAGATTACGTGGGACCACCTAACAACAGGCAGAACTAGGTAAGGGACATTTTTTTTCTCTCCATTTCTTTTTTTTTGATGCGATTGTAGGCAGGTCTAAACAAACTTATATTTATGGGTGGCCCTCCCTTTAAGGTTAGACCATCTCCCATAGCAACGGAAGAAAGTACATCACTGGAAGACTGTGAGAGGGGGTTTGCTGCTCCCAAGTGTCCTCTGTCTCTGGAAGCTGCACAAGGTAACCAAGCTGATCAGAGGTCTGTGCTTTTGCAGCCCTGGTTCATGGGCAAAAATGTTTGCCGTTGCCCATGGCAACCGTGAGGAAAAGCCTGTTGTGCCTGCAGGGGGTGTCGGAGAGCACAGGACGCATGCTGTTGTTTCACAATATTACCATTTGGGTGAAGAGATGCAGAGCCGTCAGTCCTGACCCATCATAAACCAAAGAAGATGGAGACACCTACTGAAGAGACTGATGGTGAGACTGTCCGCTGTGAAGTGGGAGTGACCCCAATTGGGAGACTTGCTGAGTGGTACCATGAAAGATGCTTACCTCTGTGCCATGCCCGGTATGGTGGGGGTGGGGGGGGGGGCAATGGGGTAAAACTGAACCTGAGAATGATGTGATGTCTAATAATGAAAAATATTCTGTGTGCTCCTTAGCTAATAAAGTCAAAAGTTGATATAGATGCGATAGAGGTGAAACAGGTGTCCCTAGAAACCACCCAGGAGCCTGCAGCGTTGGAGCTAGAGCTTTCTCAGGACACCTGTGGAGCCGCCCTTGTGGACGAGAGTGTTACCTCAAGGGCGGAAGTGAATAAACGTGTTAAGCCCCAGGCTCAGGTAATAATGTGTTAATGCAGCCTGCCAATACTGGACATGTAATGGATGAAAATGTTCAAGTGACGGATGCAGCGCCACCAGAGCACAGTGGTGAAATGGTGGTAGTGCAACCAGCTGTGTTTATATAGATGTGTTATCACAGTCTGGTATGGTTAATGGTGAAATGTGTCTGCTGCTGAGCCCTCTGTTCTTCTCCGTCTCCTTTGAAAGCTGGGGAGGTACTGCAAAAGGAATAGTGCCCCTATTGTTGGCGTCAGTGGAAGGAATTGTGCCCCCATTGTTGGCGTCAGTGGAAGGAATAGTGTTCCATCGTTGGCGTCAGTGGAAGGAATAGTGCCCCATTGTTGGTGTCAGTGGAAGGAATAGTGCCCCATTGTTGGCGTCAGTGGAAGGAATTGTGCCCCATTGTTGGCGTCAGTGGAAGGAATAGTGTTCCATCGTTGGCGTCAGTGGAAGGAATAGTGCCCATTGTTGGTGTCAGTGGAAGGAATAGTGCCCCATTGTTGGCGTCAGTGGAAGGAATAGTGCCCATTGTTGGCGTCAGTGGAAGGAATAGTGCCCCATTATTGGTGTCAGTGGAAGGAATAGTGCCCCATTGTGTTGGTGTCAGTGGAAGGAATAGTGCCCCATTATTGGTGTCAGTGGAAGGAATAGTGGCCCATTGTGTTGTTGTCAGTGAAAGGAATAGTGCCCATTGTTGGCGTCAGTGGAAGGAATAGTGCCCCATTGTTGGCGTCAGTGGAAGGAATAGTGTTCCATCGTTGGCGTCAGTGGAAGGAATAGTGCCCCATTGTTGGCGTCAGTGGAAGGAATAGTGCCCCATTGTTGGCGTCAGTGGAAGGAATAGTGCCCCATTGTTGGCGTCAGTGGAAGGAATAGTGCACCATTGTGTTGGTGTCA
This sequence comes from Lithobates sylvaticus, assembly GCA_028564925.1. NCBI lineage: Eukaryota > Metazoa > Chordata > Amphibia > Anura > Ranidae > Lithobates > Lithobates sylvaticus. The sequence continues at coordinate 274,143,779 of CM053032.1, forward strand.
GTGGAAGGAATAGTGCCCCATTGTTGGCGTCAGTGGAAGGAATAGTGCACCATTGTGTTGGCGTCAGTGGAAGGAATAGTGCCCCATTATTGGTGTCAGTGGAAGGAATAGTGCCCATTGTTGGCATCAGTGGAAGGAATAGTGCCCCATTGTTGGTGTCAGTGGAAGGAATAGTGCCCCATTATTGGTGTCAGTGGAAGGAATAGTGCCCCATTATTGGTGTCAGTGGAAGGAATAGTGGCCCATTGTGTTGCTGTCAGTGTAAGGAATAGTGCCCCATTGTTGGCGTCAGTGGAAGGAATAGTGTTCCATCGTTGGCGTCAGTGGAAGGAATAGTGCCCTATTGTTGGCGTCAGTGGAAGGAATAGTGCCCATTGTTGGCGTCAGTGGAAGGAATAGTGCCCATTGTTGGCGTCAGTGGAAGGAATAGTGCCCATTGTTGGTGTCAGTGGAAGGAATAGTGCCCATTGTTGGCGTCAGTGGAAGGAATTGTGCCCCGTTGTTGGCGTCAGTGGAAGGAATAGTGTTCCATCGTTGGCGTCAGTGGAAGGAATAGTGCCCCATTGTTGGTGTCAGTGGAAGGAATAGTGCCCATTGTTGGCGTCAGTGGAAGGAATAGTGCCCCATTGTTGGCGTCAGTGGAAGGAATAGTGCCCCATTATTGGTGTCAGTGGAAGGAATAGTGACCCATTGTGTTGGTGTCAGTGGGAAGGAATAGTGCCCCATTATTGGTGTCAGTGGAAGGAATAGTGGCCCATTGTGTTGTTGTCAGTGAAAGGAATAGTGCCCCTTTGTTGGCGTCAGTGGAAGGAATAGTGCCCCATTGTTGGCGTCAGTGGAAGGAATAGTGTTCCATCGTTGGCGTCAGTGGAAGGAATAGTGCCCCATTGTTGGCGTCAGTGGAAGGAATAGTGCCCCATTGTTGGCGTCAGTGGAAGGAATAGTGCCCCATTGTTGGCGTCAGTGGAAGGAATAGTGCACCATTGTGTTGGTGTCAGTGGAAGGAATAGTGCCCCATTGTTGGCGTCAGTGGAAGGAATAGTGCACCATTGTGTTGGCGTCAGTGGAAGGAATAGTGCCCCATTATTGGTGTCAGTGGAAGGAATAGTGCCCATTGTTGGCATCAGTGGAAGGAATAGTGCCCATTGTTGGTGTCAGTGGAAGGAATAGTGCCCCATTATTGGTGTCAGTGGAAGGAATAGTGCCCCATTATTGGTGTCAGTGGAAGGAATAGTGCCCCATTATTGTGTCAGTGGAAGGAATAGTGCCCCATTATTTGGTGTCAGTGGAAGGAATAGTGGCCCATTGTGTTGCTGTCAGTGTAAGGAATAGTGTTCCATCGTTGGTGTCAGTGGAAGGAATAGTGCCCCATTGTTGGCGTCAGTGGAAGGAATAGTGCCCCATTGTTGGGTCAGTGGAAGGAATAGTGCCCCATTGTTGGCGTCAGTGGAAGGAATAGTGCCCATTGTTGGTGTCAGTGGAAGGAATAATTCCCTCAAGGGCCAGTTAAAGTCAAGCAAAGGGCCACAGTTTGGGGACCACTGCTCTAGAGCTTCAGCAGATGAATCCCTAAACATCTTCAGTAACATTAACCGCTTGCCGACCGCCGCACGTCTATTTACGTCGGCAGAATGGCCCGTCTGCGCAAAGGGACGTACCTGTACGTCCCCTTTAAATCGCAGCATAGTGGGCGCGCCCACCGCGTGCTCCGTGAGTGTGACCGCAGGTCCCGTGGACTCGATGTCCGCCGGGTTGCCCGCGATCGTGTCGCGGAGCGGCAGAACGGGGAGCTGCCTGTGTAAAGAAGGCATTTCCCTGTTCTGCCTAGCAACAGGACAGAGATCTACTGCTCCCTGTCATCGGGAGCAGTGATCACTGTCGTGTGACTTGTAGCCCACCCCCCCCTCCACAGTTAGAATCACTCCCTAGGACACACTTAAGCCCTTGATCGCCCCCTAGTGTTTAACCCCTTACCTGCCAGTGTCATTTACACAATAATCAGTGCATTTTTATAGCATTGATCGCTGTATAAATGACAATGGTCCCAAAATAGTGTCAAAGGTGTCCGATGTGTCCGCAGAAATGTCGCAGTCACGATAAAAAATCGCTGATCGCCGCCATTACTAATAAAAAAAAAATAATAATAATAATAAAAATGCCATAAAACTACCCCCTATTTTGTAGATGTTATAACTTTTGCGCAAACACACCAATATACACTTATTGCGATTTTTATTTTTATTTTCTTTACCAAAAATATGTAGAAGAATACGTATCGGCCTAAACTGAGGAAGAAATGTGTTTTTTTATATATTCTTTGGGATATTTATTATAGCAAAAAGTTAAAAATGTTGCATTTTTTTTTTCAAAATTGTCGCTCTTTTTTTGTTTAAACTTAAAAAATAAAAACCGCAGAGGTGATCAAATACCGCCAAAAGAAAGCTCTATTTGTGGGGAAAAAAAAAAGGACGTCGATTTTGTTTGGGGGCCACGTCGCACGACCGCGCAATTGTCAGTTAAAGCGACGCAGTGCCGAATCGCAAAGAGTGCTCTGGTCAGGGAGGGGGGTAAATCCTTCCGGGACTGAAGTGGTTAGGATCTCAGGGGCGGAGTCGGGTTTTTTGGGACATTTTTGGAATTGATATGTTTATGTATTTTTGATTGATTAACCACTAGGCGCCCGCGCTATAGCCGAAAGACGGCTGCAGCGCGGACAATCCCTGCCGGGAGGACGTCCTCCTGTTTACTTCCCTAATGCGCGCTCCTGAGAGCGTGCATCGGGGAAGTTCTGTGCTGGCCGTGTCCGTCGGACACAGCCAGTCACAGATCGCTGTAAACGGCCAATCACAGCGGCCGTTTACAGCGAGATCGGGCTGTCCAATGAGAGATGATCTCATATGCAAACATATGAGATCATCTCTCAGCACCGCCCTGCCTCCTCGCACAGACAGCGTGTGAGGAGGGAGAGATGAACGGCGCTGGTGCGCTGTAAGTAAAAAAAAAAAGAAAAATAACGTGATCTGTCCCCGCTGCCATGCTGCCACCTATCACCAGTACCACCTGTCCCCAGAGTGCCATCCGTGCCATCTGCCAGTGCCACCTGTCCCCAGTACCACCTGTCCCCAGTGCCATCCGTGCCACCTGTCCCCAGTGCCACCTGTCCCAGTGCCATCTGTCATCAGTGCCACGTCAGTGCCATCTGTCATCAGTGCCACGTCAGTGCCATCTGTCATCAGTGCACGTATCAGTGCCATCTGTCAAAAGTGCCACCTGTCAGTGTCACGTGCCATCTGTTATCAGTGGCACGTGTCATCAATGCCACGTATCAGTGCCATCTGTCATCAGTGTCATCAGTGCCATGTATTGGTGCCATCTGTCATCAGTGCCACGTATTAGTGCCATCTCTCATCAGTGCCACGTATAAGTGCCATCTGTCACCAGTGCCACATATTAGTGCCATCTGTCAGTGTCACGTGTCATCAGTGCCCCCATATTAGTGCCATCTGTCATCAGTGTCGCGTGTCATCAGTGCCACGTATCAGTGCCACCTGTCATCAGTGCCACGTCAGTGTCATGTGTCATTGTCCTGGTGCTCCAGGGCCTTCAAAAGTGTAATAGGTAGTCAACAATTTAGATGTGTAATTTATGCTCCTAGAACACGTGATGGGGCTCCCTGCATGTTGGGCCTCTCTATGTGGTCAGGCTGTGTAAAAGTCCCACACATGTGGTATCGTAATACTCAGGAGGAGTAGCAGAATTTATTTTGGGGTGTCATTTGTGGTATACGGATGCCATGTGAGAGAAATAACCTATTACAATGACAATTTTGTGGGAAAAAATAAATAAATAAATAAATAATTCATTTTGCAAAGAATTGTGGGAAAAAAATGACAACATCAAAAAGCTCACCATGCCTCTTACTAAATACTTGGAATGTCTACTTTCCAAAAAAGTGGTCATTTGGGGGGTATTTGTACTTTCCTGGCTTGTTCGGGTCACAAGAAATGAGATAGGCCACCAGTACATCAGATGTGATCAATTTTGTATGATTCGCACCACAGATTGTAGAGTCTGTAACTTTCACAAAGACCAAATAATATCCACTAATTTGGGTTATTTTTACCAAAGATATGTGGCAGTATAAATTGTGGCCAAAATTTATGAAGAAAAATTAAATAATTTGCTAAATTTAATCACAGAAACAAAGAAAAATGCGTTTTTTTTTGTTTCAAAAAATTTTTTGGTCTTTTTTCATTTATAGCGCAAAAAAAAAAAAAATCGCAGAGGTGATCAAATACCACCAAAAGAAATCTCTATTTGTGGGGAAAAAAAAAAAGGACAAATTCATATGGATTTAGTGTTACATGACTGAGTAATTGTCAGTCAAAGCGTGAGAGCACCAAAAGCTGAAAATTTGGTCTGGGCAGGAGGGGGGTTGTGCCCAGTAAGCAAGAGGTTAAAAAGAATTTCAAGCTTCGCTACACTTTATTTGTTTTAAATTGATTCTTAAAACGGACATGTCGGTAACTGTGGGGATTATTGAGGTGGAGATTGGGAGATGTATGGACGTCCCTGTGGGACAATTTTCAGCTTTCAGTGCTGTTGCACTTTAAATAACAATTGCGCGGTCAGACAACGCTGTACCCATATGACGTTGTTTATCTTTTCTTTCCCTACAAATAGAACTTCCTTTTGCTGGTAGTTGATCATCTCTGGGTTTTTATTTTTACCTAAATAAACAAAAACAGACTAAAATTTTCATCTGGTGTGAATTCTAAGGGGAACCCCGCACCAAAATAAAAAAAAGGCATGGGGTTCCCCTCAAAATCCATGCAGCCCAGCAGGTCAGGAAAGGGGGGGGCAGACGAGCGCCACCCCCCTCCTGAACCATACTAGGCCATATGCCCTCAACATGGGGTGGGGGAGGCTCTGACAGCAAAGAGGGGGGACACGTGAGCACCCCCCGAACCATACCAAGCCACATGTCCTCAACATCTGGGGCAGGGGGGCGCTTTCGGGTGGGGGACTCTGACAGAAACGGAGGTGAAACGATTGAGCGCCCCCCCCGAACCATACCAAGCCACATGCCCTCCAAATCGGGGGCAGGGGGGCGCTTTGGGGTGGGGGGGCTCTGACAATAAGGGGGGGACAAGTGAGCGCACCCCCTGAACCATACCAAGCCACATTCCCTCAAAATCGGGGGCAGGGGGCGCTTTGGGGTGGGGGGGCTCTGACAGGAAAGGGGGGGACACATGAGCGCCCCCCCCGAACCATACCAAGCCACATGTCCTCAACATCTGGGGCAGGGGGGCGCTTTCGGGTGGGGCGGCTCTGACAGGAACGGGGGGGGAAACAATTAAGCACCCCCCTGAACCATACTAAGCCACATGCCCTCTACATTGGGGGCAGGGGGGCTCTTTGGGGTGGGGGAGCTCTGACGGGAAAGGGGGAGGATAAGTGAACGCCCCCACAAACCATACCAAGCTACATGCCCTCAACATCTGGGGCAGGGGGGGCGCTTGGGGGGGGGGGGCTCTGACAGGAAAGGGGAAACGATTGAGCGCCCCCCCCCTGAACCATACCAAGCCACATGCCCTCAACTTTGGGGACAGGGGGCGCTTTGGGGTGGGGGGGGCTCTGACAGGAAAGGGGGGGACACATGAGCGCCCCCCCCGAACCATACCAAGCCACATGTCCTCAACATCTGGGGCAGGGGGCACTTTCGGGTGGGGCGGCTCTGACAGGAACGGGGGGGAAACGATTGAGCGCCCCCCCCCTGAACCATACTAAGCCACATGCCCTCAACATCGGGGGCAGGGGGGCGCTTTGGGGTGGGGGGGCTCTGACGGGAAAGGGGGAGGATAAGTGAACGCCCCCCCCGAACCATACCAAGCTACATGCCCTCAACATCTGGGGCAGGGGGGCGCTTGGGGTGGGGGGGCTCTGACAGGAAAGGGGAAACGATTGAGCGCCCCCCCCCGAACCATACCAAGCCACATGCCCTCAACATCAGGGGCAGGGGGGCGCTTGGGGTGGGGGGGCAGAGCACAAAGCACCTTGTCCACATGTTGATGGGGACAAGGGCCTCTTTCCGACATCCCAGGGCTGTGGTTGTGGGTGGGGCCCAAGATCCTGGCCCCTCCCTATGTGAATGAGTATGGGGGTACATTTTACCCATTCACCAAAAAAAGTGTAAAAGATAAATAGACAGGAGGCAGTGTTTGACAATCCTGTGCCCCCCGATGTAGATCCATCATCAATCACGACGTCCACCACACCCCACCCGGAATAAAAAAACACTCTACCCGGTGACGTCACCAGGGGCCCCGCCCCTTACCTATTTAAGAACTGTCAAACATCAGAGCAGGCATTCGGCGGTCAGCCTTCGTCGCAAACGGAGCGTTTTTTGTCTTTTTTTGGTTTCGGCGGTGCAGAGGGCGTCGTGATTGACGATGGATCTTCATCAGGGATATATTTTTATTTTTTTAATAAAGGAATTGTCAAAACCTCTCGTCTTTATTTTTGATGCTTTTTTTTTTATGAATGGGGAGCAGAGTCCTCCAGAAGAGTATTTCAGGAGAGGAGAGTTATAGAGGACGGAGCAGAGTCCTCCAGCAGAGTATTTCAGGAGAGGAGAGTTATAGAGGAAGGAGCAGAGTCCTCCAGCAGAGCAGAGTATTTCAGGAGAGGAGAGTTATAGAGGACGGAGCAGAGTCCTCCAGCAGAGTATTTCAGGAGAGGAGAGTTATAGAGGAAGGAGTAGAGTCCTCCAGCAGTGCAGAGTATTTCAGGAGAGGAGAGTTATAGAGGAAGGAGTAGAGTCCTCCAGCAGTGCAGAGTATTTCAGGAGAGGAGAGTTATAGAGGAAGGAGTAGAGTCCTCCAGCAGTGCAGAGTATTTCAGGAGAGGAGAGTTATAGAGGAAGGAGCAGAGTCCTTCAGCAGTGCAGAGTATTTCAGGAGAGGAGAGTTATAGAGGAAGGAGTAGAGTCCTCCAGCAGTGCAGAGTATTTCAGGAGAGGAGAGCTATAGAGGAAGGAGCAGAGTCCTCCAGCAGTGCAGAGTATTTGGGGGGGGCGGTGTTGGATGGAGAGGAGTTCTGAAGTGCCATTGGGGGAGGGGGGAGGGGATATAGCTGGATTTTTCGGTGTATTATTATTCCGCTCCGCCATGTTCGGTGTTTGTTCTGCCGCCGGCGCTATGAATGGACGGTGATTCCTCACATTGCATGAGATACGGAATTCCAGGTGGTGTAATCAGTAACCATGGCAACTAGCCGGGATAACGGCGCGCTGTGACGGAGGGAATCTGATGGTGTTTGTAGAGACTCGGCACATTATGGAGTCTCCCGGCTCCGTCTCTATTGATCGGACAGTTTGTGTGGGGGAGGGGAGCAATCGGAGGTTCAGAACCTTCTTCCCTCATCCAGAACACTGAAGACGGGTCATGGATGGTCCTCCAGCATGATAATAAGTCAAAACATACCACCAAGGCTCCAGAAGAAGCACATGAAGGACACGGAGTGGCCCAGCCGGTCTCCAGACCTTAATCCTATAGAGAATGTATGGAGGAGCTGAAACTTCGAGTTGCCAAGAAACCTTCAGGATTTAGAGAAGATCTGTAGAGAAGAGAGGAGCAAAATCCCTCCTGAGATGTGGAAACCTGATCACCACCTACAAGAAACGTCTGACCTCTGTGATCACCAACAAGGGTTTCTCCACCAACTACTAAGGGGATCAAATACTTATTTTACACACTGAACTTAATTTATAGTATTTATTTTATGTTTTTTCTGGATTTTTGGTTGATATTCTGTCTCCATCATATAAAATACACACATGGTAAAAATTATAGACCCGTCATTTCTTTGTAAGTGGGCAAAACTTACACAATCTGCAGGGGAGACAATCATTACCTCCCCCCCCCACTGTACATAAGGGGGGATATGATCTCCATGTATAAATACATAAGGGGGGTTATGATCTCCATGTATAAATACATAAGGGGGATATATGATCTCCATGTATAAATACATAAGGGGGGATATGATTTCCATGTATAAATACATAAGGGGGGATATGATCTCCATGTATAAATACATAAGGGGGGATATGATTTCCATGTATAAATACATAAGGGGGGATATGATCTCCATGTATAAATACATAAGGGGGATATGATCGCCATGTATAAATACATAAGGGGGGATATGATCGCCATGTATAAATACATAAGGGGGGGGGATATGATCTCCATGTATAAATACATAAGGGGGGTTATGATCTCCATGTATAAATACATAAGGGGGGATATGATCTCCATGTATAAATACATAAGGGGGGGATATGATCTCCATGTATAAATACATAAGGGGATATGATCACCATGTATAAATACATAAGGGGGGGATATGATCTCCATGTATAAATACATAAGGGGGGGTATGATCACCATGTATAAATACATAAGGGGGGATATGATCTCCATGTATAAATACATAAGGGGGGATATGATCACCATGTATAAATACATAAGGGGGGATATGATCTCCATGTATAAATACATAAGGGGGGATATGATCTCCATGTATAAATACATAAGGGGGGTTATGATCTCCATGTATAAATACATAAGGGGGGATATGATCTCCATGTATAAATACATAAGGGGGGGGATATGATCTCCATGTATAAATACATAAGGGGGGGGGGGATATGATCACTATGTATAAATACATAAGGGGGGGATATGATCTCCATGTATAAATACATAAGGGGGGATATGATCTCCATGTATAAATACATAAGGGGGGGGTATGATCTCCATGTATAAATACACAAGGGGGGATATGATCTCCATGTATAAATACATAAGGGGGGGATATGATCTCCACGTATTTGTTTACTTGTACACAGGGGCGGACTGACAACTCATGGGGCCCCCGGGCAATAGGAGATTATGGGGCCCCCAGGCAATCAGATCATGGGGCCACACAGTATACACACACACAATATACAATCACACAGTATACACAGACATGTTTCTATTGGCTGAGAAGGTACTGGAGAGGTGGGGCAGCTATAATCTCTGGAGTTTTAGACCAAAAGGATGTCGGTAAGAGACATTTCAGAGACAGATGTAAAAAAAAAAAACACAAATTTTTACATACTGTCCCTGGTTTTACTGAGGCTGGCAACCCTGATGGGGCCCCCTAGTGGCCCGGGGCCCTCGGGCAGTGCCCGAGTGGCCGAATGGTCAGTCCGCCCCTGCTTGTACAGGAAGATCCATAGAGAATGTTCCTCTCCCAACCCCCCCCCCCCCCACTCCCGCTAATGTGAATAAATGTTCAGAAACAAGAAAAGTAAAAACATTCTATTCTGGAAAGAAGCATCTGACATTGATACATCTCTACTTAGACAATGCTACAAAGGGGTTCTGAGGAGCTCAGCCTAGAAGAAGTCACATCATGCAACAAGCACAAAGACAAAAAAAAAACGTCTATATCCATCAACCCGAGTCCGACTCTCCAGTAGGAAACTGCTTGGAAATACCCCACAGTCCCATTCCCCTGGAGCCGGCAGAGATCCCTTGGAGGTCTGGTCTATCCTCAGGTTTGGGGTCCATGTTCCTTCCTGGGCAGCGATCACAGAAACATGAACGATTGGCTGGTGACAAAGAATGACGATTCTACACACTGGACACACATCTGAAGACGACCACCTGGCTCTATCATCCCTCCGGGTTCTGAATCCTCCGTGGCCCCGGGGGGCCTCACAACTTCTTCAGCTTCCTCCGCTCTTCCTGCAGCCATACTGGGAGTGGAACCCCTGGCTGCAGCGCAGGCAGCTGTAAAGATCTTCTCCTGCTCCGGGTCAGCAGCCTCTAGGTGACCGGATCTCTAGGTAGGTTCAGCTGCACCGAATCCCCTCCGGCACTAAATTTGGCAGCTGGCCCGTTGCCCTCCATGGTGAAAAGTCTACAAGTCTTTGCGGTCTCGTGCGCGGGGGAGGACTTTCGGGACGACTCCGGAGAGTTGGTTGGGCTGAGCTGCACCGCCGTCGTGTCCTGCACGGTGTGCTCGCTGGTCTCTATTTCGAAGGCTGTGTTTCCCGGCTTGATGAACCCGATGTTGGAGCCCGGCTTGGACTTCCTGGCCCCGTGTGCGGGCGGTCTGCGGCTGCAGATGCAGCAAGCGCCAAAGAAAGCAAAGGCCACCACTAAGAGAATGGGTCCGATGATGATGGGGGGGTTATTAACGGGCAGGAACGTCCCAAAGGCGAAAGCGCCAACTAGAGTAATGTTTATTCCCGCCAGCATGATGCAAAGTCCGCAGGCGCAGCACAGCGCCGGGGAGGGCAGTCCGTGGGGGCGGGTTTTCTTCTGAGCAGGTTTTTGGCCCAGTGAAGATTTGCTTTTCTTGGTGAACATCATGTTTTCTGGTCTGTATGTCCTTCTTCATACCATTCCTCGCATCGGCCTGCAGGAAAATAACAGCAAATTATTAGTTATTTCTCAAGATTTCTACATGAGTGACGTCAGCAATCAGAGCGTCAGAGATATTACATGACACCTGGAATCCTATCCGTCAGGAACATGAAACTCATTACAGAAGGAACTATGGAGTTCTCCACCATAAGTCCACCATCAACAACCCCCTGAAAAAATATCCACTGTCCCTAATGCTTGGCGAGGGTCTCCACTACCACCAACTGCCAATGAGGGTCTCCACTACCACCAACTGCCAATGAGGGTCTCCACTACCACTAACTGCCAATGAGGGTCTCCACTACCACTAATTGCCAATGAGGGTCTCCACTACCGACTGCCAATGAGGGTCTCCACTACCGACTGCCAATGAGGGTCTCCACTACCACCAACTGCCAATGAGGGTCTCCGCTACCACCAACTGCCAATGAGGGTCTCCGCTACCACCAACTGCCAATGAGGGTCTCCACTACCACCAACTGCCTATGAGTGTCTCTGCTACCAGTCTTCCCCAGTGAGGGTCTCTGCTATCACCAACTGCCAATGAGGGTCTCCGCTACCACCAACTGCCAATGAGGGTCTCCACTACCACCAACTGCCAATGAGGGTCTTCACTACCACCAACTGCCAATGGGGGTCTCCACTACCGACTGCCAATGAGGGTCTCCACTACCACTAACTGCCAATGAGGGTCTCTGCTACCACCAACTGCCAGTGAGGGTCTCCGCTACCACCAACTGCCAGTGAGGATCTCCACTATCACCAACTGCTAATGAAGGTCTCCACTACCAGTCTCCCCCAGTGAGGGTATCCATACCATTAATTGCCAGTGAGGGACTCCACTACCATCAACCTTTACCACCAACCGCCAGTGAGGGTCTTCTTTACCACCAACTGCCAATGAGGGTCTCCTCTACCACCAACTGCCAATGAGGGTCTCCTCTACCACCAACTGCCAATGAGAGTCTCTGCTACCACCAACTGCCAGTGAGGGTCTCTGCTACCACCAACTGCCAATGAGGGTCTCCACTACTACCTACTGCCAGTGAGAGTCTCCACTACTACCAACTTCCAATGAGGGTCTCCACTACCACCAATTGCCAGTGAGGGTCTCCACTATCAATCTCCCCCAGCAAGGGTCTCCACCACTGCCAGCTGTTCCCCACGCATCACCCACCCTCAGTGAGAATCTCCACCACAGACAATCTCCCACTATTGCCGAACCTCTGGCAAGGATCTCCACCACTGCTAACTCCTGGTAAGGACTTCCACCACCACCAACCACCAGCAAGGGTCTCAACCACCACCAAACACTTATGAGAATCTCAATTTCTGCCAATTTCTGTTAAGGGTCTTCACCTATTCCATGCTCAGCAATAATTTCCACAACTGCCAATTAACCCCCTCCTCCCTCCCCAGCAAGGGTTCCCTCCACTGGGAATGTTCCCCTCTTCCAACACCAAGCCCTTTAAAAGTAATCTCCACTGCCCTGAATTCCTAGTACGGGTCCCTACCATTGCCAACCCCCGGAAAGAATCTCCACCACTGCCAACCCTTGGTGAAAGTCTTCACCGCCACACCAATGCCAAGTGAATGGCAATCGTCTTCCCCAGGGCAAGGGTCTTTACAAGCCACAGCCACTCCCACACCCCAAGTGAGGGTCTCCAGAGGAACTTCACCACCACCAACTCCCGGGGAGGGTTAGTCAATGCTTGTCTCCGGGACTCCTATTTCATCACAGAGGCTTCATAGTAACACAGAATGGCTGTCAGTGTTTGGTCTGTTCAGAAAGCTCATCGCCTGTCACAGCGAGCAGAGAAACGTGCGATCGCAGATGGCTAATCAGTTCATCCAAGTGAAACGGATCAGATTGATGAAACATCTCAAAACAAACAGTGAGTCACAGCAGGGAATGAATCCAACACCAAGGAAGTGGCACCGTCACCAGGCTCCGGGCTTAACCCTCTGACTTCTGCCCTACCTACAGCTCTGTGGCCTCGGCCTCACAAGGCCTGCAGACCACAAGGAACCGATTCCCGAGAAGATCCATCAACCATCTGCTTCTTCATGGTGATGTCTCCTGAATGCTGAGCAGAGAAATACGGGAGGCTTCTCTATGCTGAGTGTAAAGACAATGTCACCCAACGTGACGGCAAAGACATGAAATGTCACAGGAAAGATTCTGGGTCTGAGATTATCTGGGGCCCCATCTACTGGTAGGGAGAGATGATCTGGGGCCCCATCTACTGGAAGGGAGAGATGATCTGGGGCCCCATCTACTGGAAAGCAGAGATGATCTGGGGCCCCATCTACTGGAAGGCAGAGATGATCTGGGGTCCCATCTACTGGAAGGCAGAGATGATCTGGGGCCCATCTACTGGAAGGCAGAGATGATCTGGGGCCACATCTACTGGAAGGGAGAGATGATCTGGGGCCCCATCTACTGGAAGGCAGAGATGATCTGGGGTCCCATCTACTGGTAGGCAGAGATGATCTGGGGTCCCATCTACTGGAAGGGAGAGATGATCTGGGGTCCCATCTACTGGAAGGGAGAGATGATCTGGGGGCCACATCTACTGGAAGGGAGAGATGATCTGGGGCCCCATCTACTGGAAGGGAGAGATGATCTGGGGCCCCATCTACTGGAAAGCAGAGATGATCTGGGGCCCCATCTACTGGAAGGCAGAGATGATCTGGGGTCCCATCTACTGGAAGGCAGAGATGATCTGGGGCCCCATCTACTGGAAGGCAGAGATGATCTGGGGCCACATCTACTGGAAGGGAGAGATGATCTGGGGTCCCATCTACTGGAAGGCAGAGATGATCTGGGGTCCCATCTACTGGAAGGCAGAGATGATCTGGGGTCCCATCTACTGGAAGGCAGAGATGATCTGGGGTCCCATCTACTGGAAGGGAGAGATGATCTGGGGTCCCATCTACTGGTAGGCAGAGATGATCTGGGGTCCCATCTACTGGAAGGCAGAGATGATCTGGGGTTCCATCTACTGGAAGGGAGAGATGATCTGGGGTCCCATCTACTGGAAGGGAGAGATGATCTGGGGTCCCATCTACTGGAAGGGAGAGATGATCTGGGGTCCCATCTACTGGAAGGGAGAAATGATCTGGGGCCACATCTACTGGAAGGGAGAGATGATCTGGGGCCCCATCTACTGGAAGGCAGAGATGATCTGGGGTCCCATCTACTGGTAGGCAGAGATGATCTGGGGTCCCATCTACTGGAAGGGAGAGATGAACTGGGGTCCCATCTACTGGAAGGGAGAGATGATCTGGGGTCCCATCTACTGGAAGGGAGAGATGATCTGGGGCCACATCTACTGGAAAGCAGAGATGATCTGGGGCCCCATCTACTGGAAGGCAGAGATGATCTGGGGTCCCATCTACTGGAAGGCAGAGATGATCTGGGGTCCCATCTACTGGAAGGGAGAGATGATCTGGGGTCCCATCTACTGGAAGGGAGAGATGATCTGGGGTCCCATCTACTGGAAGGCAGAGATGATCTGGGGCCCATCTACTGGAAGGGAGAGATGATCTGGGGCCCCATCTACTGGAAGGCAGAGATGATCTGGGGTCCCATCTACTGGTAGGCAGAGATGATCTGGGGTCCCATCTACTGGAAGGGAGAGATGATCTGGGGTCCCATCTACTGGAAGGGAGAGATGATCTGGGGCCACATCTACTGGAAGGGAGAGATGATCTGGGGCCCCATCTACTGGAAGGGAGAGATGATCTGGGGCCCCATCTACTGGAAAGCAGAGATGATCTGGGGCCCCATCTACTGGAAGGCAGAGATGATCTGGGGTCCCATCTACTGGAAGGCAGAGATGATCTGGGGCCCCATCTACTGGAAGGCAGAGATGATCTGGGGCCACATCTACTGGAAGGGAGAGATGATCTGGGGTCCCATCTACTGGAAGGCAGAGATGATCTGGGGTCCCATCTACTGGAAGGCAGAGATGATCTGGGGTCCCATCTACTGGAAGGCAGAGATGATCTGGGGTCCCATCTACTGGAAGGGAGAGATGATCTGGGGTCCCATCTACTGGTAGGCAGAGATGATCGGGGGTCCCATCTACTGGAAGGCAGAGATGATCTGGGGTTCCATCTACTGGAAGGGAGAGATGATCTGGGGTCCCATCTACTGGAAGGGAGAGATGATCTGGGGTCCCATCTACTGGAAGGGAGAGATGATCTGGGGTCCCATCTACTGGAAGGGAGAAATGATCTGGGGTCCCATCTACTGGTAGGGAGAGATGATCTGGGGCCCCATCTACTGGAAGGCAGAGATGATCTGGGGTCCCATCTACTGGTAGGCAGAGATGATCTGGGGTCCCATCTACTGGAAGGGAGAGATGAACTGGGGTCCCATCTACTGGAAGGGAGAGATGATCTGGGGTCCCATCTACTGGAAGGGAGAGATGATCTGGGGCCACATCTACTGGAAAGCAGAGATGATCTGGGGCCCCATCTACTGGAAGGCAGAGATGATCTGGGGTCCCATCTACTGGAAGGCAGAGATGATCTGGGGTCCCATCTACTGGAAGGGAGAGATGATCTGGGGTCCCATCTACTGGAAGGGAGAGATGATCTGGGGTCCCATCTACTGGAAGGGAGAGATGATCTGGGGTCCCATCTACTGGAAGGGAGAAATGATCTGGGGCCACATCTACTGGAAAGCAGAGATGATCTGGGGTTCCATCTACTGAAAGGGAGAGATGATCTGGGGTCCCATCTACTGGAAGGCAGAGATGATCTGGGGTCCCATCTACTGGTAGGGAGAGATGATCTGGGGTCACATCTACTGGAAGGGAGAGATGATCTGGGGTCCCATCTACTGGAAGGGAGAGATGATCTGGGGTCCCATCTACTGGAAGGCAGAGATGATCTGGGGTCCCATCTACTGGAAGGCAGAGATGATCTGGGGTCCCATCTACTGGAAGGCAGAGATGATCTGGGGTCCCATCTACTGGAAGGCAGAGATGATCTGGGGTCCCATCTACTGGAAGGCAGAGATGATCTGGGGTCCCATCTACTGGAAGGCATAGATGATCTGGGGTCCCATCTACTGGAAGGGAGAGATGATCTGGGGCCCCATCTACTGGTAGGCAGAGATGATCTGGGGTCCCATCTACTGGAAGGGAGAGATGATCTGGGGTCCCATCTACTGGAAGGGAGAGATGATCTGGGGTCCCATCTACTGGAAGGGAGAGATGATCTGGGGTCCCATCTACTGGAAGGGAGAGATGATCTGGGGTCCCATCTACTGGAAGGGAGAGATGATCTGGGGCCCCATCTACTGGTAGGCAGAGATGATCTGGGGTCCCATCTACTGGTAGGCAGAGATGATCTGGGGTCCCATCTACTGGAAGGGAGAGATGATCTGGGGCCCCATCTACTGGAAGGCAGAGATGATCTGGGGTCCCATCTACTGGAAAGCAGAGATTATCTGGGGCCCCATCTACTGGTAGGGAGAGATGATCTGGGGCCCCATCTACTGGTAGGGAGAGATGATCTGGGGTCCCATCTACTGGTAGGCAGAGATGATCTGGGGTCCCATCTACTGGAAGGGAGAGATGATCTGGGGTCCCATCTACTGGAAGGGAAAGATGATCTGGGGTCCCATCTACTGGAAGGGAGAGATGATCTGGGGTCCCATCTACTGGAAGGCAGAGATGATCTGGGGTCCCATCTACTGGAAGACAGAGATGATCTGGGGTCCCATCTACTGGAAGGCAGAGATGATCTGGGGTCCCATCTACTGGTAGGGAGAGATGATCTGGGGTCCCATCTACTGGAAGGGAGAGATGATCTGGGGTCCCATCTACTGGAAGGGAGAGATGATCTGGGGCCACATCTACTGGAAAGCAGAGATGATCTGGGGCCACATATACTGGAAGGCAGAGATGATCTGGGGCCACATCTACTGGAAAGCAGAGATGATCTGGGGTCCCATCTACTGGAAGGCAGAGATGATCTGGGGTCCCATCTACTGGTAGGCAGAGATGATCTGGGGTCCCATCTACTGGAAGGCAGAGATGATCTGGGGTCCCATCTACTGGTAGGGAGAGATGATCTGGGGTCCCATCTACTGGTAGGGAGAGATGATCTGGGGTCCCATCTACTGGTAGGGAGAGATGATCTGGGGTCCCATCTACTGGAAGGCAGAGATGATCTGGGGTCTCATCTACTGGAAGGGAGAGATGATCTGGGGTCCCATCTACTGGAAGGCAGAGATGATCTGGGGTCCCATCTACTGGAAGGGAGAGATGATCTGGGGGCCACATCTACTGGTAGGCAGAGATGATCTGGGGCCACATCTACTGGTAGGCAGAGATGATCTGGGGCCACATCTACTGGTAGGCAGAGATGATCTGGGGTCCCATCTACTGGAAGGGAGAGATGATCTGGGGCCACATCTACTGGAAGGCAGAGACGATCTGGGGTCCCATCTACTGGTAGGCAGAGATGATCTGGGGTCCCATCTACTGGAAGGCAGAGATGATCTGGGGTCCCATCTACTGGTAGGCAGAGATGATCTGGGGTCCCATCTACTGGAAGGCAGAGATGATCTGGGGCAGTGGCGGCTGGTGCTCAAAATTTTTGGGGGGGCGCAAACAAACAGCCTCACTGTGCCATCAAACGCTGCCACTGTGCCCATTAAACGCTGCCACTGTGCCCATCAAACGCTGCCACTGTGCCCATCAAACGCTGCCACTGTGCCCCTCAAACGCTGCCACTGTGCCCCAAGTGCTGCCACTGTGCCCCAAGTGCTGCCACTGTGCCCCAAGTTCTGCCACTGTGCCCCAAGTTCTGCCATTGTGCCCCAAGTGCTGCCACTGTGCCCCAAGTTCTGCCATTGTGCCCCAAGTTCTGCCATTGTGCCCCAAGTTCTGCCACTGTGCCCCAAGTTCTGCCATTGTGCCCCAAGTTCTGCCACTGTGCCCCAAGTTCTGCCATTGTGCCCCAAGTTCTGCCACTGTGCCCCAAGTTCTGCCACTGTGCCCCAAGTTCTGCCATTGCCCCCTTAAGTGCTGCCACTGTGCCCAAGTTCTGCCACTGTGCCCCAAGTTCTGCCACTGTGCCCCAAGTTCTGCCATTGTGCCCCATCTACTGGAAGGGAGAGATGATCTGCCACTGTGCCCCAAGTTCTGCCATTGTGCCCCTTAAGTGCAGAGATGATCTGGGGTCCCACTGTGCCCCCCAAGTTCTGCCACTGTGCCCCAAGTTCTGCCATTGTGCCCCAAGTTCTGCCATTGTGCCCCAAGTTCTGCCACTGTGCCCCAAGTTCTGCCACTGTGCCCCAAGTTCTGCCATTGTGCCCCAAGTTCTGCCACTGTGCCCCAAGTTCTGCATTGTGCCCCTTAAGTGCTGCCACTGTGCCCCAAGTTCTGCCACTGTGCCCCAAGTTCTGCCATTGTGCCCCAAGTTCTGCCACTGTGCCCCAAGTTCTGCCACTGTTCTGCTACTGGAAAGCAGAGATGATCTGGGGCCCCATCTACTGGTAGGGAGAGATGATCTGGGGTCCCATCTACTGGAAGGGAGAGATGATCTGAGGCCCCATCTACCACTCTCCACGTGTAGATTCTAATGCGCATGTGTCCGGTCCAGCCAGCACTGCTCTTTGAGGACACACAAACCCACACGAGGATGAGAGTGATGGTCCCCATCTTTAGGATGAGAGTGATGGTCCCCATCTTTAGGATGAGGGTGATGGTCCCCGTCTTTAGGATGAGGGTGATGGTCCCCGTCTTTAGGATGAGGGTGATGGTCCCCGTCTTTAGGATGAGGGTGATGGTCCCTGTCTTTAGGATGAGGGTGATGGTCCCCGTCTTTAGGATGAGGGTGATGGTCCCCGTCTTTAGGATGAGGTTGATGGTCCCCGTCTTTAGGATGAGGGTGATGGTCCCCGTCTTTAGGATGAGGTTGATGGTCCCCATCTTTAGGATGAGGGTGATGGTCCCCGTATTTAGGATGAGGTTGATGGTCCCCGTCTTTAGGATGAGGGTGATGGTCCCCGTCTTTAGGATGAGGGTGATGGTCCCCGTCTTTAGGATGAGGTTGATGGTCCCCATCTTTAGGATGAGGGTGATGGTCCCCGTCTTTAGGATGAGGGTGATGGTCCCCGTCTTTAGGATGAGGGTGATGGTCCCCATCTTTAGGATGAGGGTGATGGTCCCCGTCTTTAGGATGAGGGTGATGGTCCCCGTCTTTAGGATGAGGTTGATGGTCCCCATCTTTAGGATGAGGGTGATGGTCCCTGTATTTAGGATGAGGGTGACGGTCCCTGTCTTCGGGATGAGGGAGATGATCCCCGTCTTTAGGATGAAGATAATGGTCTCTGTCTTGAGGATGAGGGTGATGGTCCCTGTCTTTAGGATGAGGGTGATGGTCCCTGTCTTTAGGATGAGGGTGATGGTCCCCGTCTTTAGGATGAAGATAATGTTCCCCGTCTTTAGGATGAGGGTCCCTGTATTTAGGATGAGGGAGATGGTCCCTGTCTTTAGAATGATGGTCCCTGTTTTTGGAGGAGATATTGTCTGTCTCTGTGGAGGATTGGTGGGTTGGTGTCACCATGTTGGGTTTTCTGGTATTACTAGAAATACTCGTCTCTTCTCTGGGACCACCCCAGGGACAGGTAGACAGTTCATATTGGGGGAATATGTCCCCTGAATTTGTCCCTCCCCCGCCCAGATTCCCCCGATAGGAACTATTCTATATATTCCCCATTTCCCCCTCCCACCTAAATCTCCACATCACCCAATAAAAGGACAATGCAGGGGAAAGGGGGGATGGGCAGCTGTTACCATGGCAACCTTTAACAAGAAATATACATGCTGTCATAGGAACAAGAAAGAGTTAACAGACGGAACACAACCTGTATGAGTGAGACGAATGTTCCTCGTCATCCGCCCCACTGGGGTCACCCCAATATCACCCACATTCATCCCCTATCACCCCAATATTACCCACATTCATCCTCTATCACCCCAATATTACCCACATTCATCCCCTATCACCCCAATATTACCCACATTCATCCCCCTATCACCCCAATATTACCCACATTCATCCCCTATCACCCCAATATTACCCACATTCATCCCCTATCACCCCAATATTACCCACATTCATCCCCCTATCACCCCAATATTACCCACATTCATCCCCTATCACCCCGATATTACCCACATTCATCCCCTATCACCCCAATATCACCCACATTCATCCCCTATCACCCCAATATCACCCACATTCATCCCCTATCACCCCAATATTACCCACATTCATCCCCTATCACCCCAATATCACCCACATTCATCCCCTATCACCCCAATATTACCCACATTCATCCCCTATCACCCCAATATCACCCACATTCATCCCCTATCACCCCAATATTACCGACATTCATCCCCCTATCACCCCAATATTACCCACATTCATCCCCTATCACCCCAATATCACCCACATTCATCCCCTATCACCCCAATATTACCCACATTCATCCCCTATCACCCCAATATTACCCACATTCATCCCCTATCACCCCAATATCACCCACATTCATCCCCTATCACCCCAATATCACCCACATTCATCCCCTATCACCCCAATATTACCCACATTCATCCCCTATCACCCCAATATCACCCACATTCATCCCCTATCACCCCAATATTACCCACATTCATCCCCTATCACCCCAATATTACCCACATTCATCCCCTATCACCCCAATATTACCCACATTCATCCCCTATCACCCCAATATTACCCACATTCATCCTCTATCACCCCAATATTACCCACATTCATCCCATATCACCCACATTCATCCCCTATCACCCACATTCATCCCCTATCACCCCAATATTACCCACATTCATCCTCTATCACCCCAATATTACCCACATTCATCCCATATCACCCCAATATTACCCACATTCATCCCATATCACCCACATTCATCCCCTATCACCCCAATATTACCCACATTCATCCTCTATCACCCCAATATTACCCACATTCATCCCCTATCACCCCAATATTACCCACATTCATCCCCCTATCACCCCAATATTACCCACATTCATCCCCTATCACCCCAATATTACCCACATTCATCCCCTATCACCCCAATATTACCCTGATTCATCCCATATCACCCACATTCATCCTCTATCACCCCAATATTACCCACATTCATCCTCTATCACCCCAATATTACCCTGATTCATCCCATATCACCCACATTCATCCCCTATCACCCACATTCATCCCACATTCATCCCCTATCACCCCAATATTACCCACATTCATCCCCTATCACCCCAAAATTACCCACATTCATCCCCTATCACCCCAATATTACCCACATTCATCCCCTATCACCCCAATATTACCCACATTCATCCCCTATCACCCCAATATTACCCACATTCATCCCCCTATCACCCCAATATCACCCACATTCATCCCCTATCACCCCAATATTACCCACATTCATCCCCTATCACCCCAATATCACCCACATTCATCCCCCTATCACCCCAATATTACCCACATTCATCCCCTATCACCCCAATATTACCCACATTCATCCTCTATCACCCCAATATCACCCACATTCATCCCCTATCACCCCAATATTACCCACATTCATCCCCTATCACCCCAATATCACCCACATTCATCCCCTATCACCCCAATATTACCCACATTCATCCCCTATCACCCCAATATCACCCACATTCATCCCCTATCACCCCAATATTACCCACATTCATCCCCTATCACCCCAATATTACCCACATTCATCCCCTATCACCCCAATATTACCCACATTCATCCTCTATCACCCCAATATTACCCACATTCATCCCATATCACCCACATTCATCCCCTATCACCCCAATATTACCCACATTCATCCCCTATCACCCCAATATTACCCACATTCATCCTCTATCACCCCAATATTACCCACATTCATCCCATATCACCCACATTCATCCCCTATCACCCCAATATTACCCACATTCATCCTCTATCACCCCAATATTACCGACATTCATCCCCTATCACCCCAATATTACCGACATTCATCCCCCTATCACCCCAATATTACCCACATTCATCCCCCTATCACCCCAATATTACCCACATTCATCCCCCTATCACCCCAATATTACCCACATTCATCCCCCTATCACCCCAATATTACCCTGATTCATCCCATATCACCCACATTCATCCTCTATCACCCCAATATTACCCACATTCATCCTCTATCACCCCAATATTACCCTGATTCATCCCATATCACCCACATTCATCCCCTATCACCCCAATATTACCCACATTCATCCTCTATCACCCCAATATTACCCACATTCATCCCCTATCACCCCAATATTACCCACATTCATCCCCTATCACCCCAATATTACACACATTCATCCCCTATCACCCCAATATTACACACATTCATCCCCTATCACCCCAATATTACCCATATTCATCCCCTATCACCCCAATATTACCCACATTCATCCTCTATCACCCCAATATTACCCAGATTCATCCTCTATCACCCCAATATCACCCAAATTCATCCTCTATCACCCCAATGTTACCCACATCCACCCCCTATCACCCCAATATTGCCCACATTCATCCCCTATCACCCCAATATTGCCCACATTCATCCCCTATCACCCCAATATTGCCCACATTCATCCCCTATCACCCCAATATTACCCACATTCATCCTCTATCACCCCAATGTTACCCACATCCACCCCCTATCACCCCAATATTGCCCACATTCATCCCCTATCACCCCAATATTGCCCACATTCATCCCCTATCACCCCAATATTGCCCACATTCATCCCCTATCACCCCAATATCACCGACATTCATCCTCTATCACCCCAATGTTACCCACATCCACCCCCTATCACCCCAATATTGCCCACATTCATCCCCTATCACCCCAATATTGCCCACATTCATCCCCTATCACCCCAATATTGCCCACATTCATCCCCTATCACCCCAATATTACCCACATTCATCCTCTATCACCTCAATGTTACCCACATCCACCCCCTATCACCCCAATATTGCCCACATTCATCCCCTATCACCCCAATATTGCCCACATTCATCCCCTATCACCCCAATATTACCCACATTCATCCTCTATCACCCCAATGTTACCCACATCCACCCCTATCACCCCAATATTGCCCACATTCATCCCCTATCACCCCAATATTGCCCACATTCATCCCCTATCACCCCAATATTACCCACATTCATCCTCTATCACTCCAGTGTTACCCACATTCATCCTCTATCACCCCAATATTACCCTGATTCATCCTGTCACCCCAATATTACCCTGATTATTTTGTCACCCCAATATTACCCCTCTCCCAGGGGGTAATATTGGGGTGATATATACAGACCATGAGGACATATTTCTGTGACTGGGGGTAACAAGAGGGGTTCACCACCATCATCAAACACAAAGACTTACGGAGCAGCAGACAGAAGGATCCAGGCAGCAGACAGATCCTGGGGACCCCAGGGCCCCATCCCTGAATCCAGGGGCCACACAATGAAAACTCCAATGTCTACTTCCTCCTACTTCTAGGGGATCAGCCTCCAACAGGGATATATGAGGGATCAACCACCTGCAGGGGTATATTGTGATCAAAGTCCAGCAAAGAGTATCTCTCCAGTAGTAGGATATCAGGGATCAGCCTCCAGGAGGGAAATATCAGGGATCAGCCTCCTATAGTAGAATATAAGGTATCAGCCTCCTGTAGTGGGGTATCAGGTATCAGCCTCTAGTAGTGGGGTATCAGCCTCCTGTAGTGGGGTATCAGGGATCAGACTCCTCTAGTAGAATATAAGGTATCAGCCTCCTGTAGTGGGGTATCAGGGATCAGCCTCCCTCCAGTAGTGGGGTATCGGGTATCAGCCTCCAGTAGTGGGGTATCAGGGATCAGCCTCCTGTAGTGGGGTATCAGCCTCCAGTAGTGGGGTATCAGGGATAAGCCTCTAGTAGTGGGGTATCAGGGATCAGCCTCCAGTAGTGGGGTATCAGGGATCAGCCTCTAGTAGTGGGGTATCAGCCTCCAGTAGTGGGGTATCAGGGATCAACCTCCTGTAGTGAGGTATCAGCCTCCATTAGTGGGGTATCAGGGATCAGCCTCTAGTAGTGGGTTATCAGCCTCCCGTAGTGGGGTATCAGGGATCAGCCTCCTGTAGTAGGATATAAGGGATCGGCCTCCAGTAGTGGGGTATCAGGGATGGATCGGCCTCCAGTAGTGGGGTATCAGGGATCAGCCTCCTGTAGTGGGGTATCAGGGATCAGCCTCCTGTAGTGGGGTATCAGGGATCAGCCTCCTGTAGTGGGGTATCAGGGAATGATCGGCCTCCTGTAGTGGGGTATCAGCCTCCAGTAGTGTGGTATCAGGGATCAGCCTCCAGTAGTGGGGTATCAGGGATCAGCCTCTAGTAGTGGGGTATCAGGGATCAGCCTCCAGTAGTGGGGTATCATGGATCAGTCTCCAGCAGTGGGGTATCAGCCTCCAGTAGTGGGGTATCAGGGATCAGCCTCCAGTAGTGGGGTATCTGGGATGGATCAGTCTCCAGTAGTGGGGTATCAGGGATCAGCCTCCTGTAGTGGGGTATCAGGGATGGTTCAGCCTCCTGTAGTGGGGTATCAGGGATGGTTCAGCCTCCTGTAGTGGGGTATCAGGGATGGTTCAGCCTCCTGTAGTGGGGTATCAGTCTCCAGTAGTGGGGTATCAGGGATCAGCATTCAGCAGGGGTATATGTAGAGCTTCAGTCTGCAGCAGGAGAATGTTGGGGTTCAGCCTCCTGCATGGTGTATGAGGATCTGCCTTCAAGGTGAAGCGCCCCCAGAAGACGAGGAGCTTCTGCACTCCCTCCCTCCGCTCTCTCCTGATGTCTCTGCTCAGCTCGGCGCTGTCCGCCCATGTGGTGCTGAAGTTATGCAGCCAGTAGACAGCAGGGGGCGCCCGAGTCCTCGGCTCAGCATTACTTGGAATTCCAGGTACAGGATCATTCTTCACTGTGGGGGGCAGGAGGGGGATATGGAGGGGACATGAATGTGTTAATTATATCTAACCATGGGGGTAGTACCAGTAATGAATGGATTAATTCTATTCAGTCATTGTGGAAGCATCTGTCATGAAAGGGTTAATTCTATCCAGCCATTGGGGCAGCACTGGTCATGAATGGGTTAATTCTATCCAGCCATTGGGGCAGCACTGGTCATGAATGGGTTAATTCTATCCAGCCATTGGGGCAGCACTGGTCATGAATGGGTTAATTCTATCCAGCCATTGGGGCAGCACTGGTCATGAATGGGTTAATTCTATCCAGCCTTGGAAGAAGCACCGGTCATGAATGGGTTAATTCTTTGCAGTTACTGTGGAAGCACCAGTCATGAAAGGGTTAAGTATGTGCGGTCATGAATGAGTTAGTTTGAGCCCACTGGATAGAATTAACCCCTCCATGACCGGTGGCTCCCCAGGGTGAGGAAGATTTAACCCCTTCATGACCAACACCCCCTATACCTGGACAGAACTAGCCCATTCCAATTGTCCGCCCTTAGCTGGAGCCTAATTAACCCATTCATGGCTAGAACCTCCCCACAATTGGATAAAATGAACATGTTGAGGACCAGTGTCTTCCCATTGGTTAAATACAATTAACCCACTCGTGACTGGGGCTCCCCTATGGCGGTAAAAAGTTAACCCTTTCATTGCTATTGGCTCGCAGAATTAACCCCTCCATGACCAAGTCTATCCTATGGCTGTCTTGAGTGTCTCTAGCAAGACCGAAAGAATTCACTTTTGACCAGCCCCACACCCCACCCCCAGATGGGTTTAACAGATTCATTACCATTGGTGCCCCCACAGCTGGGTACCATTAACCCCTTCATGACCAGTGCCTACTTAGAGTTGTTCAGATTTAATTCATCCATGACCAGAGCCTCTTGGCTCTGTCACCAACATATAAACACATTCTTTACCTACGCGTTTCAGCCAATACTTGGATCTGGTTACTGTTTTCTTAGGAAAGTGCCCCTCATCCAATCACAGTCTGACTTGACCTTCAGAGTCCTGCATACAAACCAATCAAAAACATTACTGCTTCTTCCACCCCTCACAGGAGCCAAATGAAGGTTTAGAACAATAAAAGTTCCTCTTGCCCACTGGCTCGGGGGTCTCCCAGAAGTCTGCAGTCTCATTTTCTAGGATGTGAAGCCCAGCCCTCATGTCCAGTGGTGATGCCTAGCGGTGAAGCCCAGAGGTGATGTACAGCGGTGATGTTCAGCAATTAAGTCCAGCGGCGAAGACCAAAGGTGATGTCCAGCATAGAAAGCCCAGCGTTGATGGCCAGTGGTGAAGCTCAGCAGTGATGTTCAGCAATAAAGTCCAGTGGTGAAGCCCAGCAGTGAAGGCCAAAGGTAATGTCCAGCAATGAAGCCTGGCTATGATGGCCAGTGGTGATGCCCAGAGGTGATGTCCAGCATTGAAGCCCAGCGGTTATGTTCAGCAATAAAGTCATGCAGTGATGTCCCATGGTGATGTCTAGCAAAGAATCCCAGCGGTGATGTCCTGTAGAGATGTCCAGTAATGAAGTCCCGCGGGGATGTCCAGCAATGAAGCCCAGAGGTGATGTCCCGTAGTGATGTCCAGCAATGAAGTCCCGCGGTGATGTCCAGCAATGAAGCCCAGAGGTGAAGGCAAGCGGTGATGTCCAGTAATGAAGTCCAGAGGTGATGTCCAGCAATGAAGTCTCGCAGTGATGTCCCGTAGTGATGTCTTGTAATGAAGTTCCACGGTGATGTCCAGTAATGAAGTTCCGCGGTGATGTCCCTTGGTTATGTCCATCAATAAAGCTCATTGGTGATGTCCAGCAATGAAGCCCAGCGGTGAAGGCCAGTGGTGATGTCCAGTAATGAAGTCCAGAGGTGATGTCCAGCAATGAAGTCTCGCAGTGATGTCCCGTAGTGATGTCTAGTAATGAAGTCCCGCGGTGATGTCCAGCAATGAAGTCCCGCGGTGATGTCCAGCAATGAAGTCCCGCGGTGATGTCCAGCAATGAAGTCCCGCGGTGATGTCCAGCAATGAAGCCCAGAGGCGAAGGCAAAAGGGGTTATGTCCCTTGGTTATTTCCATCAATAAAGCTCATTGGTGATGTCCCGTAGCGATGTCCAGTAATGAAGTCCCGCGGTGATGTACAGTAATGAAGTCCAGAGGTAAAGGCTAGCGGTGATGTCCAGCAATGAAGCCCAGAGGTAAAGGCTAGCGGTGATGTCCAGTAATGAAGTCCAGCGGTGATGTCCAGTAATGAAGTTCCGCGGTGATGTCCCTTGGTTATTTCCATCAATAAAGCTCATTGGTGATGTCCCGTAGTGATGTCCAGCAATGAAGTCCCGCGGTGATTTCCAGCAATGAAGCCCAGAGGTGAAGGCCAGTGGTGATGTCCATCAATAAAGCTCATTGGTGATGTCATGTAGTGATGTCCAGAAATGAAGTCCAGAGGTGATGTCCAGCACTGAAGGCCAGTGGTGATGTCCAGTAATGAAGTCCAGCGGTGATGTCCAGCACTGAAGGCCAGCGGTGATGTCCCTTGGTTATGTCCATCAATAAAGCTCATTGGTGATGTCCCGTAGTGATGTCCAGCAATGAAGCCCCACGGTGATGTCCAGTAATGAAGTCCAGCGGTGATGCCCCCTGGTTATGTCCATCAATAAAGCTCATTGGTGATGTCATGTAGTGATGTCCAGAAATGAAGTCCAGAGGTGATGTCCAGCACTGAAGGCCAGTGGTGATGTCCAGTAATGAAGTCCAGCGGTGATGTCCAGCACTGAAGGCCAGCGGTGATGTCCCTTGGTTATGTCCATCAATAAAGCTCATTGGTGATGTCCTGTGACGAAGTGACAAGCAATGAAGCCCAGCGGTGATGTCCCGCGCCGATGTCCTGCAATGAAGTCCAGCGGTGAAGTCCAGGGCCAGCACCAGCTGTAATGTATTTTTACCTTTTTCTTTTTCAATTTTTTTCTATTCAGCTGGTGGGAGATATGGTTGGGGGGAGGGGTATACTTGTATTTATTTATATGGCCTGCTTTCATCAATATTCTTCAGAAAACACGTCAGTGAAGATTCGTTGCTCCTTCATTTACCTTTAACCACTTTAGTGCCACAGCATTTTTTTTTCATTGTTTGCACACATGTCAAATCTGTATGTTTGGCCATAGAATTATTTAAATCCCCAGGACCCACCCCCTTCCCACCCCCTTCCCACCCCCTTCCCACCCCCTTCCCACCCCCGCACACACACACATTTTCTGAAAACAGAGGCCACGTAGAATAATAAGATGACAGTTGCAATTTTTTACATCACACAATATTTGCACAACTGTTTATCAAATGCATATTTTCAGGAATAACATTTAATAAAATGTATTTTCGTGCACACAAACAATACAATACACATTTTTTTAGGTAAAATATAAAAGATGGGGTTGTGTCGAATAAATAGATACCAAGCGTGTCAAGTCTTAAAATTGATATTGCAAAAAATGATGGTACCCAAAAATCCCCATAGGTGGCGGTCAAGGACGGCCTTTACAGTTCATCGGCTTAGAGATCCCTGTAATCTCTGGTGATAGAATTGTTGTCCTCACGCTGACGTTTGTGGCGACACATCGTGTGTGTGGTGCAATTGTGGTTTACATACAAGTGCGCACCCTTGGCAGGCGTTTGTATTTGCAGGTGTGTGCGGGGCAACGGGGGTTACGGTTAATTTTTTTTAAATACATTTTATTATAATTTTAGTTTTACTATTTTTTTTTTATTTAAATGTATTGCTATTGCAAGGGTTTAACAAACTTAACAAAGGATCACTTTGACTATCCAGACCGGGGGTGGATGATACTACTACTACATCTTGGATTCTTCAACCCTCAGGCTGGTTGTCGAGATTCCTATACATTTAGACTGTTGGTGATCGATTTTTATGCCTTCAGGATGGGTAGTGATGGACTCTTATTTCCTTAGGCTGAGTGGGGATGGACTCTTGTGACTTCAGTCTGAGTGGCAATGGACTATTGTGACCTCGTTCTAGGTTGGTTATGAGTTATTGTGACCTCAGGCTGAGCGGTGATAGATTCCTGTGACCTCAGGCTGGGTGGTGATAGATTCCTGTGACCTCAGGCTGGGTGGTGAAAGATTCCTGTGACCTCAGGCTGGGTGGTGATAGACTCTTGTGGCCTCAGGCTGAGTAGTGGTGGGTTCTTGTGACCTCAGGCTGGGTGGTGATAGACTCTTGTGTCCTCAGGCTGAGTAGCGATGGACTCTTGTGACCTCAGGCTGGGTAGTGATGGGTTTTTGTGACCTCAGACTGAGTGGTGATGGACTCTTGTGGCCTTAGGCTGGGTGTTGATGGACTCTTGTGTCCTCAGGCTGGGTAGTGATGGACTCTTGTGGCCTCAGGCTGAGTAGTGGTGGGTTCTTGTGACCTCAGGCTGAGTGGTGATGGACACTTGTGACCTCAGGCTGAGTGGTGATGGGTTCTTTTGACCACAGGCTGAGTGGTGATGGGTTTTTGTGACCTCAGGCTGAGTGGTGATGGGTTCTTGTGACCTCAGGCTGGGTAGTGATGGACACTTGTGACCTCAGGCTGGGTAGTGATGGACACTTGTGACCTCAGACTGAGTGGTGATGGACTCTTGTGACCTTAGGCTGAGTGGTGATGGGTTCTTATGACCTCAGGCTGAGTGGTGATGGGTTCTTGTGACCTCAGGCTGGGTAGTGATGGGTTTTTGTGACCTCAGACTGAGTGGTGATGGACTCTTGTGGCCTTAGGCTGGGTGTTGATGGACTCTTGTGTCCTCAGGCTGGGTAGTGATGGACTCTTGTGGCCTCAGGCTGAGTAGTGGTGGGTTCTTGTGACCTCAGGCTGAGTGGTGATGGACACTTGTGACCTCAGGCTGAGTGGTGATGGGTTCTTTTGACCACAGGCTGAGTGGTGATGGGTTTTTGTGACCTCAGGCTGAGTGGTGATGGGTTCTTGTGACCTCAGGCTGGGTAGTGATGGACACTTGTGACCTCAGGCTGGGTAGTGATGGACACTTGTGACCTCAGGCTGAGTGGTGATGGACTCTTGTGACCTTAGGCTGAGTGGTGATGGGTTCTTATGACCTCAGGCTGAGTGGTGATGGGTTCTTGTGACCTCAGGCTGAGTGGTGATGGGTTTTTGTGACCTCAGACTGAGTGGTGATGGACTCTTGTGACCTTAGGCTGGGTTTATAGAGGGATATGGAAAAGCTTAGGGGGGGTACCTCGTCCTAGAATTGTGTATAGAAAACGAAAAGGGGGGTTTTTAGCCAACCTAACGGACTATCACGGTACCTGAACGGACATATGTCTCAATACAAAAGAATAATTCTAAATACTTTTATTAACACATAATATACATAAAACATGTCACATATAAAAAAAGGGGGGGTCATTGCAGTCCAAGAATGTACATATACATATAGCTATTAGTAAATCAGAA
The DNA here is from genome assembly GCA_028564925.1 of Lithobates sylvaticus. Classification (NCBI taxonomy): domain Eukaryota; kingdom Metazoa; phylum Chordata; class Amphibia; order Anura; family Ranidae; genus Lithobates; species Lithobates sylvaticus. The sequence goes on from CM053032.1 coordinate 274,173,898, forward strand.
TGCTGAAACAAACTCGCAGAATGCTGGTTGACGCGTTTCGCTTAAAGCTTCTTCAGAACCAGAGTATAGCAGTTCGTATATCTGTTGTATATATCAAGAAGACAGGGGGGTTATTCATGAATGGACTGACAGATTATATGTATTTAGATCAATACTCAATAATATAGGTGCAAATAGTTTACAATGGGTGAGTGCAATCAAAAAAGCTTAAATATTGCCTACCTTCCAATTTGTGTTGACAAGGTAGAAGCTAGTATATGTCTGCCGCACCCAAGTTAGTTACCTAAAAGTGAGTCTCTCGGGATCGCCAAAAAGGACTCGCCGAGTTTGGGGTCTGAAACCAGCAAACAGGGCATAATCTGCAAATGGAGGAGGGAAAAAAAAAAAAAAAAGGAGGAGAATATTTTCAGTAAAGATTCTAAGAAGTGATCAACCGGTAATCAGTCCCATATGTGGATATTACATCCCATATAGACAAGTATATGAGGAAAATACTCACATAAAAATTAGAAAGAGAGGAAATTAGCAGTAGTAAACCAAAGATGTGCCGGATTTAGCCAGTGGCGTAGTGGTATTTGCGGATAGATCTAACGTGCCGGTATCCTGGAATTAATAATGATAATATCAAAGATAGGTAAAGATATACTGGCTTCCATTTCCAAAGCCACTCTGTATATATACCTTGAGGATCCCACGGAGTTCTAATTAAGAATCCCCATGAAGGATAATAGTTTCAAATCGATGGCCTCAACACTATAGCAGATATAGCATCACATAAGTGAACTGGGAAAGAACAAAAGAAGAGAGGGATATATAAATATATGTCCGCTAAGTTCCAACAGTGTTTAATATTATCTATCAATGTGGTAGACCACAGCCTGGTTAATCCAAAAGCGTACCTAATAGCCATATGGGAAAGGGGAACTGCCACAACTGGAGAAGATCACCAGCTCTTCAAAGTACAACTTTTAATAGCTGAATCCATCAATAGCAGACTCTATGTAAAGGAAAAATAGTAATGGCTAATAACAAAGCTCATTTTAAATTTTGTGTATGCCCGGGGCTATTTAGTCCCCAAGGCACCACCTAAAGCGAGGAAAACAGCCTAATAGTCAGTAAATATTTTCAATGAGTATACCTGAATACAGTTTGGCAGAGGCAGCTTCCCAGCACTCCATCTCAGACAACCATCTGATGGAGTGCTGGTTAAATAGTGTGTTTTGGCGCCAAGTTGGAGGGAGGAGGAAGGAGACCGCCCCATAGGGTTGATCAGAGATCACTCCGATCAGCTGGAGGGGCCGCCAGAAGGAATGCCAGAGTGCACTAGTATTGGCGCTGCTATGCGCATGCGCCAGATCAGGCCGAGGGGATAGAGTCCGCATATGAAGCGGCTCGTCCGCCGCGGCCGAAAACGAAAGTGCGCGCATGCGCAGTAGAGAGTATGCGCATGCGCAGTGGAGGAACGGGGGTGATTCCCGATCCAATCGAAGTAAAACAGTATTGAGGATGTAAAGCCCTTACCAAACACATACTGTCACTTGAGCCAGCATCGTTCAAAGTAATACTGGTTTATGAAAATGAGAACAAAGTCGGTTTGCAAGATCGATCCTAAGAGAAAAGTAGAAATAGATATCAAAGATAGAATAGAAACTTTTTGTAAAAATGTAGGTAAAAATAAACAAGGTTTGAAAATAAATAAATATAAATAAAAATAAGATATGACAATTGAAAAGTGAAAAATAAAATAAAAATAAAAATAAATGAGAATAAATAAAATAAGAGTAAAAATTAATAAATAAAAAATAGATGAAAAGATAATAATAAAAAATCGAAAAACAAAAAAATAGGGGTTTTGGAAAATCAAATAATAAGGGTGAAAATCAGAGGTAATTAAAATCAGTAATTTTTTCCTTCAACATTTGCAGACCATGTCCGAGATGGAAAAATGGGAAATGAGCCTCCTCCGACGCCACCACCGCAACGCCTCCTCCGAGGCAGCTATGGTTGGGTCAAATTCCCCTCCACAATGCCTGTTGAAATCCAAGCCAGAGGGAGATCAAAAAGTAGCTCATTAGCCTTGGTGTTATGCTGGAATCATTATACCAATATACAGGGTTAGAGTTCCGTTTGGGTCCCATATGAGGTAACCAAAACAACACATTTTTCTTGATACTCCACTCAAGACAATTTCCCCGTGTCCTCTATAAATAAACAACATTAAGATCAAAAACAAATAGCGTTACATATCACATATAGTGGCAATAAATGTACAAACCAAGGAGATCCTATTTTATAAGTTATTTACAAAGAAAAGATTAATAATGCTTCAAACTGTCTGAAGCAGACAGTTTGAAGCATTATTAATCTTTTCTTTGTAAATAACTTATAAAATAGGATCTCCTTGGTTTGTACATTTATTGCCACTATATGTGATATGTAACGCTATTTGTTTTTGATCTTAATGTTGTTTATTTATAGAGGACACGGGGAAATTGTCTTGAGTGGAGTATCAAGAAAAATGTGTTGTTTTGGTTACCTCATATGGGACCCAAACGGAACTCTAACCCTGTATATTGGTATAATGATTCCAGCATAACACCAAGGCTAATGAGCTACTTTTTGATCTCCCTCTGGCTTGGATTTCAACAGGCATTGTGGAGGGGAATTTGACCCAACCATAGCTGCCTCGGAGGAGGCGTTGCGGTGGTGGCGTCGGAGGAGGCTCATTTCCCATTTTTCCATCTCGGACATGGTCTGCAAATGTTGAAGGAAAAAATTACTGATTTTAATTACCTCTGATTTTCACCCTTATTATTTGATTTTCCAAAACCCCTATTTTTTTGTTTTTCGATTTTTTATTATTATCTTTTCATCTATTTTTTATTTATTAATTTTTACTCTTATTTTATTTATTCTCATTTATTTTTATTTTTATTTTATTTTTCACTTTTCAATTGTCATATCTTATTTTTATTTATATTTATTTATTTTCAAACCTTGTTTATTTTTACCTACATTTTTACAAAAAGTTTCTATTCTATCTTTGATATCTATTTCTACTTTTCTCTTAGGATCGATCTTGCAAACCGACTTTGTTCTCATTTTCATAAACCAGTATTACTTTGAACGATGCTGGCTCAAGTGACAGTATGTGTTTGGTAAGGGCTTTACATCCTCAATACTGTTTTACTTCGATTGGATCGGGAATCACCCCCGTTCCTCCACTGCGCATGCACATACTCTCTACTGCGCATGCGCGCACTTTCGTTTTCGGCCGCGGCGGACGAGCCGCTTCATATGCGGACTCTATCCCCTCGGCCTGATCTGGCGCATGCGCATAGCAGCGCCAATACTAGTGCACTCTGGCATTCCTTCTGGCGGCCCCTCCAGCTGATCGGAGTGATCTCTGATCAACCCTATGGGGCGGTCTCCTTCCTCCTCCCTCCAACTTGGCGCCAAAACACACTATTTAACCAGCACTCCATCAGATGGTTGTCTGAGATGGAGTGCTGGGAAGCTGCCTCTGCCAAACTGTATTCAGGTATACTCATTGAAAATATTTACTGACTATTAGGCTGTTTTCCTCGCTTTAGGTGGTGCCTTGGGGACTAAATAGCCCCGGGCATACACAAAATTTAAAATGAGCTTTGTTATTAGCCATTACTATTTTTCCTTTACATAGAGTCTGCTATTGATGGATTCAGCTATTAAAAGTTGTACTTTGAAGAGCTGGTGATCTTCTCCAGTTGTGGCAGTTCCCCTTTCCCATATGGCTATTAGGTACGCTTTTGGATTAACCAGGCTGTGGTCTACCACATTGATAGATAATATTAAACACTGTTGGAACTTAGCGGACATATATTTATATATCCCTCTCTTCTTTTGTTCTTTCCCAGTTCACTTATGTGATGCTATATCTGCTATAGTGTTGAGGCCATCGATTTGAAACTATTATCCTTCATGGGGATTCTTAATTAGAACTCCGTGGGATCCTCAAGGTATATATACAGAGTGGCTTTGGAAATGGAAGCCAGTATATCTTTACCTATCTTTGATATTATCATTATTAATTCCAGGATACCGGCACGTTAGATCTATCCGCAAATACCACTACGCCACTGGCTAAATCCGGCACATCTTTGGTTTACTACTGCTAATTTCCTCTCTTTCTAATTTTTATGTGAGTATTTTCCTCATATACTTGTCTATATGGGATGTAATATCCACATATGGGACTGATTACCGGTTGATCACTTCTTAGAATCTTTACTGAAAATATTCTCCTCCTTTTTTTTTTTTTTTTCCCTCCTCCATTTGCAGATTATGCCCTGTTTGCTGGTTTCAGACCCCAAACTCGGCGAGTCCTTTTTGGCGATCCCGAGAGACTCACTTTTAGGTAACTAACTTGGGTGCGGCAGACATATACTAGCTTCTACCTTGTCAACACAAATTGGAAGGTAGGCAATATTTAAGCTTTTTTGATTGCACTCACCCATTGTAAACTATTTGCACCTATATTATTGAGTATTGATCTAAATACATATAATCTGTCAGTCCATTCATGAATAACCCCCCTGTCTTCTTGATATATACAACAGATATACGAACTGCTATACTCTGGTTCTGAAGAAGCTTTAAGCGAAACGCGTCAACCAGCATTCTGCGAGTTTGTTTCAGCATTCTGATTTACTAATAGCTATATGTATATGTACATTCTTGGACTGCAATGACCCCCCCTTTTTTTATATGTGACATGTTTTATGTATATTATGTGTTAATAAAAGTATTTAGAATTATTCTTTTGTATTGAGACATATGTCCGTTCAGGTACCGTGATAGTCCGTTAGGTTGGCTAAAAACCCCCCTTTTCGTTTTCTATACCTTAGGCTGGGTGATAATGGACTCTTGTGACCTCAGGCTGAGTGGTGATGGGTTATTGTGACCTCAGTCTGAGTGGTGATGGGTTTTTGTGACCTCAGACTGAGTGGTGATGGACTCTTGTGACCTTAGGCTGGGTGGTGATGGACTCTTGTGTCCTCAGGCTGGGTAGTGATGGACTCTTGGGACCTCAGGCTGAGTGGTGATGGGTTCTTGTGACCTCAGTCTGAGTGGTGATGGGTTTTTGTGACCTCAGACTGAGTGGTGATGGACTCTTGTGACCTCAGGCTGGGTGGTGATGGACTCTTGTGTCCTCAGGCTGGGTAGTGATGGACTCTTGTGGCCTCAGGCTGAGTAGTGGTGGGTTCTTGTGACCTCAGTCTGAGTGGTGATGGGTTTTTGTGACCTCAGGCTGGGTGGTGATGGACTCTTGTGTCCTCAGGCTGGGTAGTGATGGACTCTTGTGGCCTCAGGCTGAGTAGTGGTGGGTTCTTGTGACCTCAGGCTGAGTGGTGATGGGTTTTTGTGACCTCAGACTGAGTGGTGATGGGTTCTTATGACCTCAGGCTGAGTGGTGATGGGTTCTTGTGACCTCAGGCTGAGTGGTGATGGGTTCTTGTGACCTCAGGCTGAGTGGTGATGGACTCTTGTGACCTCATGCTGAGTGAGTGGTGATGGGTTTTTGTGACCTCGGGCTGAGTGGTGATGGACTTTTATGACCTCATGCTGAGTGGTGATGGGTTCTTGTGACCTCAGGCTGAGTGGTGATGGGTTCTTGTGACGTCATGCTGAGTGAGTGGTGATGGGTTTTTGTGACCTCAGGCTGAGTGGTGATGGACTCTTGTGAGCTCAGGCTGAGTGGTGATGGGTTCTTGTGACCTTAGGCTGGGTGGTGATGGATTCTTGTATCCTTAGGCTGGGTGATAATGGGTTCTTGTGACTTCATGCTAGGTTGGTGATGGGTTCTTGTGTCATCAGGCTCATAGTTTTGAGACTCCTGTACCGTTAGGCTGGTTGGTGAAGGACTTTTTACTGATAGTTATGTAACTCTTGTGCCCTTAGGCAGGCAGGATTGCTGCTGATGTGATTTGGAAATCAGATCGGGGTGCTGGATGAAAATAGAAGATACATTAAAATTGATAGACATTGTTAATTAATACATAACAACAGATCGACAGCCATATGGGTACAGATACTGAAGTCTATGGAAGTAGACCTCAAGCTCAGTTCTTACATACTTGTTACAGGTCAGTGAATCACCTTCCGTGTTCATTTAATTTAACAAAATTAGATTAGAGTCAAATAACCAACAGCAACCAATCAGAATGCTGTAAGCACAGATAGGCCAAATTAAAGTTCATTCCTATTGGTTATGGCTTAATGCATTTTCACAGTTGAATGACTTGCATTGGTCTTAAGGGTCGGCAGGATATACGGTCAGGATTCTCACCTGTCCTGTGTGGAGGAAGGACCGTCCGCCTGTCCTGGAGGCAAATCCTTCATCTCATTCGCTACATCTGGAAGAGAATAGTAATGACCTCATTCCCTACAGTTCATACTATGATAGTACATAACACAGCGACTACAAACTGACCGCAAAACCAGGACAGACGTGACGAGTCTTCTGCTGAGCAGATGTATAACAGATCGCAGGATATAAATAATCTGAAAATATTTCTGTTTTATGAGCTGCTGAGATCTGTCACAACATGGAAATACCGACAGACATTTCCTATCAGCCCCCCCCCCCCCCCCCCCCCACAACCACCTCGCCCACACACCATACAACAACGTGAGAGCTCTGCCGCCTCCACATACTGTATGTGTAGACATGAGCAGGTAATCAATGTGCTGCTTACAAAAGTCAATCAAATCCCAAATGTCAGTATTGCATGCAGGTTGAAGAAGAAAGGTAACACCTGATTGGTTGCCAGGAAGGATTGCTGAAGTCTGGAATGGGAAGGATGGACGTCTGGAATGGGAAGGATGGAAGTCTGGGATGGGAAGGATGGAGGTCTGGGATGGAAAGGATGGAGGTCTGGGATGGAAAGGATGGAGGTCTGGGATGGGAAGAATGGAGGTCTGGGATGGAAAGGATGGAGGTCTGTGATGGGAGGGATGGAGATCTGGGAAGGATGGAAGTCTGGAATGGGAAGGAGAAAGACCTGGGATGGGAAGGATGGAAGTTTGTGATGGAAAGGGTGGAAGTCTGTAATGGGAATGATGGAAGTCTGAAATGGGAAGGATGGAAGTCTGAAATGGGAAGGATGGAAGTCTGAAATGGGAAGGATGGAGGTCTGAGATGGGAAGGATAGAGATCTGGAATGGGAAGGAGAAAGACCTGGGATGGGAAGGATATAAGTTTGGGATGGGAGGGATGGGAAGGATGAAAGTCTGGGATGGGAAGCATGGAAGTCTGGGATGGGAAGGATAGAAGTCTGGGATGGAAAGGATGGAGGTCTGGGATGGAAAGGATGGAGGTCTGGGATAGAAAGGATGGAGGTCTGAGATGGGAAGGATAGAGATCTGGAATGGGAAGGAGAAAGACCTGGGATGGGAAGGGTGGAAGTCTGTGATGGGAAGGATAGACGTCTGGCATGGGAAAGATGAAAGGCTGGGATGGGAAGGTGTAAAGTCTGGGATGGGAAGAATGGAAGTCTGAAATGGGAAGGATAGAAGTCTGGCATGGGAAAGATGAAAGGCTTGGATTGGGAAGGAGAGAGGTCTGGGATGGGAAGAATGAAAGTCTAAAATGGGAAGGTTGGAAGTCTGGGATGGGAAGGATATAAGTTTGGGATGGGAGGGATGGGAAGGATGAAAGTCTGGGATGGGAAGCATGGAAGTCTGGGATGGGAAGGATAGAAGTCTGGAATGGGAAGGCTGAGTGTCTGGAATGGGAAGGATGGAAGTCTGAAATGGGAAGGATGGAAGTCGGGGATGGGAAGGATGGACGTATGGGATGGGAAGAATGGAAGTCTGGAATGGATGGATAGAGGACTGAGAAAGGATGGAAGTCTGGTATAGGAAGGATGGAGGTCTGGGATAAGAAGGATAGAAGTCTGGGATGGGAAGGATAGAAGTCTGGGATGGGAAGGATGGAAGTCGGGATGGATGGATAGAGGACTGAGAAAGGATAGAAGTCTGAGATGGGAAGAATGAAGATGAAGTAATGAGCGATCCCCTCATTACACCCCCCCCCCCCCAACTACAACTTTTCTGCTGGAATATACACTATACCCCAAGTACAGCTGCAAAGGGTGGGCCAACTCAATATTGAACCCTACGGACTAAGACTGGGATGACATTTAAGTTTATGTGTGTGTAAAGGCAGGCGTCCCAATACTTTTGACAATATAGTGTATGTTGAGGGGCAGTCACCTCATCTAAGAAAGGATCACCGACATTTATATTGTCTGACAACCATCTACAGTACTGGGATTAATAAATGGCAGCACAGCGGACGAATCACAGCAATATCTGGGGCTACATGGCACACAATGACCCCAAGCATAGAGAAGAAAGACAGGCCACTTACTGTCCCCTTTTTGGGTCTCGGTGACGATTTCCTGGTTTCTGGCTGGGGGGAGGGGGTGGACTTGGAAACGTCCTGGAATAAGATGGAGACACTGCCAATGAAAGGCTCCCCATACACACGGACCTGTCTGTAGAACATCTGACAGATTTACCTGGAAGGCTGCGGTGCCACACTTGAAGAAGGGGCATGATGGAAACAAGGAGCCCTGGGAAGATATAAAGGTCACGTTAGGAAGGGTAGGAGGTCAAACAATATTGTGTCCCACCCCCGAGGAATCTCTATAGGGGGTGTACTGTTGTGGAAAATTTTATGAAGATGTTTTAGATGTATTATAATATGTATTGTCATAGGAGTCCCCCCTGTGTTCGTTCTCCCCCAGCCCGGGGCAGGCTGACGCTGGTTGAGATCTGTTAGGTAGTGGAAGACTTCCTGTTTGGAGAGAGAAGTGCTTGCGGAGTGAGGACATGTCCGCCAGCGAAGGGCCCCTGTGCGATGCACGGAACGATCGTCTGGGGGGGGGGGGATTTGTTCCCCCTGCAAACACATTTATCGTTTTTAGTGGATGTACGCTCTTGTCACCCCTGTATGCCTGATCAACATATTTGGGGTGCCATGACGTACACCTGCAGATAATCTCCCATCCACAAGGAACTGTAGTCATTGGTTATTGAATCATTTATCCTGTGTTACATCCTTATATGGTCATGTCCTTATTTGGTAATGTCCTGTGTTGTCTACATCCTGTGTTGTTAAATCTTTATTTGGTCATGTCCTTATATGGTCATTCACATCCTGTGTTGTTAAATCTTTATTTGGTCATGTCCTTATATGGTCATTCCCATCCTGTGTTGTTAAATCTTTATTTGGTCATGTCCTTATATGGTCATTCACATCCTGTGTTGCTCATTTTCCTGTGAGGTCACAAGCTTTGTGGGAGGCGTTTGGCTGTTGGAGGCACACCCTCAAGTTTGGGACTTCCTGTGGATATGTAAATAAAAGCAGATGCACGGCTCAGGGAACGCAGAGACGCTGACCGAGTTGAGAACGTAATAATGCCGGTGACGTCTCTTTAATGGGGAACCAGAGGGGACTGCTGAGAGACAGCCATGCTGAGATGAGGACGTAGGAATGTGGTAATGTCTGTTTACTGGGAAATGGGGAACCAGAGGGGGAGACATACGATCGAAAGGCTGCATTATACTATCATGGTGGAAGGGCCCTTATTAGCACAAGAGTGTAGTGGAATATCCACGACAGCACCAAACATGGTGTGCAGTCCGGAGACACCGAGGATCACCACCACTGGCGTCAATAACCATATTGGTTGGGAAAATTGGGAAGCAGTATCGGGTATTACTGCGGTGCCCCCACTGAACACATATCCATCACTTCTTGCCCTACTCGAGTCTCACCCAATAGGAACACAGACAGCAATAAAAACCCAATGGAGCATCTAATCTAGTTGGAGTTTCGCTTTCATAGCTCATGTTGTTTCTCTCCTAGGTGTTCATTTAGTGATTCCAGCATCGTTAAATAGTGTATGGACACCGAGCAGCCTCCATCGTTATATGGAGTGTGTACACTTGAGGCCTCCTCGGCTATGTGCACCCTGCATCCTCCTCCACTGTGTACACCATGCGGCCTCCTCAGCTACGTACACCCTGCATCCTCCTCCGCTGTGTACACCATGCGGCCTCCTCGGCTATGTACACCATGCATCCTCCCCCGCTGTGTACACTTGAGGCCTCCTCAGCTGTGTACACCCTGCATCCTCCCCCGCTGTGTACACTATGCGGCCTCCTCGGCTATGTGCACCCTGCATCCTCCTCCACTGTGTACACCATGCGGCCTCCTCAGCTATGTACACCCTGCATCCTCCTCCGCTGTGTACACCATGCGGCCTCCTCGGCTATGTACACCATGCATCCTCCCCCGCTGTGTACACTTGAGGCCTCCTCAGCTGTGTACACCCTGCATCCTCCCCCGCTGTGTACACCAATGCGGCCTCCTCGGCTATGTACACCATGCATCCTCCTCCGCTGTGTACACCAATGCGGCCTCCTCAGCTATGTGCATCCTGCATCCTCCTCCGCTGTGTACACTTGAGGCCTCCTCAGCTGTGTACACCCTGCATCCTCCCCCGCTGTGTACACTTGAGGCCTCCTCAGCTGTGTACACCCTGCATCCTCCCCCGCTGTGTACACCAATGCGGCCTCCTCGGCTATGTACACCATGCATCCTCCTCCGCTGTGTACACCATGCGGCCTCCTCGGCTATGTGCACCCTGCATCCTCCCCCGCTGTGTACACTTGAGGCCTCCTCAGCTATGTACACCCTGCATCCTCCCCCGCTGTGTACACTATGCGGCCTCCTCGGCTATGTACACCCTGCATCCTCCCCCGCTGTGTACACTATGCGGCCTCCTCGGCTATGTGCACCCTGCATCCTCCTCCGCTGTGTACACCATGCGGCCTCCTCGGCTATGTACACCCTGCATCCTCCCCCGCTGTGTACACCATGCGGCCTCCTCGGCTATGTGCACCCTGCATCCTCCCCCGCTGTGTACACCATGCGGCCTCCTCGGCTATGTGCACCCTGCATCCTCCTCCGCTGTGTACACCATGCGGCCTCCTCGGCTATGTACACCCTGCATCCTCCTCCGCTGTGTACATCATGCGGCCTCCTCGGCTATGTACACCCTGCATCCTCCCCTGCTGTGTACACCATGCGGCCTCCTCGGCTATGTACACCCTGCATCCTCCTCCGCTGTGTACATCATGCGGCCTCCTCGGCTATGTACACCCTGCATCCTCCTCCGCTGTGTACACCATGCGGCCTCCTCGGCTATGTGCACCCTGCATCCTCCTCCGCTGTGTACACCAATGCGGCCTCCTCGGCTATGTACACCCTGCATCCTCCTCCGCTGTGTACACCATGCGGCCTCCTCGGCTATGTACACCCTGCATCCTCCTTCGCTGTGTACACCAATGCGGCCTCCTCGGCTATGTACACCCTGCATCCTCCTCCGCTGTGTACACCATGCGGCCTCCTCGGCTATGTACACCCTGCATCCTCCTCCGCTGTGTACACCATGCGGCCTCCTCGGCTATGTGCACCCTGCATCCTCCTCCGCTGTGTACACCATGCGGCCTCCTCGTCTATGTGCACCCTGCATCCTCCTCCGCTGTGTACACCATGCGGCCTCCTCGGCTATGTACACCCTGCATCCTCCCCCACTGTGTACACCAATGCGGCCTCCTCGGCAATGTACACCCTGCATCCTCCTCCGCTGTGTACACCATGCGGCCTCCTCGGCTATGTACACCCGCTCTGCTCGGCACACATTTCCCATATGAAGTCTAGATTTACATTTCCAGTTGGAGAAACTTGAGTCATCGCTAGAAGTCACACTTACCGAACCCGGCCGCACCCAGAAAGATTCCACCCACTGTTGCTGCTCCAGAGGAATTGGAGACGCCGACAATGATGCTTCCGGCTACAATGCCTATAAGGGCGCTCAACACCTGCAGGCTGTGACGTTCATCCATACAGTGCAGGGAGAGGAAGGAGACAGGACCTCTTTAAACGAATTATCCACAGCCGTCAGAGATCAGAAATTTAGCTTTCCTCTGGACATTTCTGTTCAGAGACGAGACGGGTGAACGATTCCTGAAGATCCACATTAAATTTTAAAATGTCATCTCAGGTTCCTCCTGAAGAACATTGTGCTGGGAGCAGCTTTATCCTTCGCAGGTCTACCTCAGCAGGAATATAACAGCACCTGATCCCAACCTGTCCTTCAGGATCTGACCCCAACCTGTTCATTAGGGCCTGAGCCACCCCATATCCCCCATTCAGGACCTGCACCCCTTGAATCCCAGTCCTTCAGGACCTGGGCCCCTGCAATCCTCAATCAGGTAACAGGATCTGACCCAAACCCGTCCTTCAGGACCTAGGCCACCCCATATCCTCGAGTCCTTCAGGATCTGCACCCCTGCAATCCCAGTCCTTCAGGGCCCAGGCCCCTGCAATCCTCAATCTTTCAGGATCTGACCCAAACCCGTCCTTCAGGACCTAGGCCACCCTATATCCCCCAGTCCTTCAGGATCTTCACCCCTGCAATCCCAGTCCTTCGGAACCTAGACCCCTGCAATCCTCAATCTTTCGGAATCTGACCCAAACCCGTCCTTGAGGACCTAGGCCACCCTATATCCCCCAGTCCTTCAGGATCTTCACCCCTGCAATCCCAGTCCTTCGGAACCTAGACCCCTGCAATCCTCAATCTTTCAGGATCTGACCCAAACCCGTCCTTGAGGACCTAGGCCACCCTATATCCCCCAGTCCTTCAGGATCTTCACCCCTGCAATCCTAGTCCTTCGGAACCTAGACCCCTGCAATCCTCAATCTTTCAGGATCTGACCCCAACCTGTCCTTCAGGACCTAGGCCACCCCATATCCCCGAGTCCTTCAGGATCTGCACCCCTGCAATCCCAGTCCTTCAGGGCCCAGGCCCTGCAATCCTCAATCTTTCAGGATCTGACCCCAACCCATCCTTCAGGACCTGGGCCACCCCATATCCCCGAGTCCTTCAGGATCTGCACCCCTGCAATCCCAGTCCTTCAGGGCCCAGGCCCCTGCAATTCTCAATCTTTCAGAATCTGACCCCAACCAGTCCTTCAGGACCTGGGCCACCCCATATCCCAGAGTCCTGCAGGATCTGCACCCCTGCAATCCCAGTCCTTCAGAGCCCAGGCCCTGCAATCCTCAATCTTTCAGGATCTGACCCCAACCCGTCCTTCAGGACCTGGGCCACCCCATATCCCCCAGTCCTTCAGGATCTTCACCCCTGCAATCCCAGTCCTTCAGGACCCAGGCCATCCCATATCCCCCAGTCCTTCAGGACCTGCAATCCCAGTCTTTCAGGGCCTAGGCCCCTGCAATCTTCCATCTTTGCAGTGCTGGAAATCCGCTGCCTTTCATGACCTGCACCACTGCAGTCCCCCTCCATTGAGGACAGACTCCCTCTTATAAGTGACATTTATACAAAGATAATGAAATTGTGGATGGATGGAGGGAAATTACAGGTTTATAATTAGAAACGCAAACGTTTAAAATAGGAAGTTTAATTGTGACTTTTCAGGGACATTCCCATACACTGTGCAGAGACCCATCAATGCATCTGTCTGCAGAACTAGAGGTGACAGTAGTAACAAGTTTCCGGTGAACTACAACTCCCAGAATGTCTCACCAGCCAAAGAGGGTAGATGTCCTGCTCATGATTTGTCAGGACATGCTGGAACTAGTAGTTCCCTGGCTTATAAACCCCCCCCCCCCCCCAATAAGTGAGGTAATCGCCATGATCTGCTAACAAGGGGAAGTATTCTATAAAAAGCATCTTTCAGACAATGCAACACGGCAGGATTCCGCCACACACAGTCCTTGTATCTACAGGTTGTCATGACAACTAGTTTCCATGGCTGCCAGAAAAATGCAGCAGGTTCGTCCAATCACAGCCCTGTATCCAGGAATTTCCTATATTCTTCATCACACATGAGGGTCAGGCTACAGAGTGGCACAACATACCTCAGTCTGCCTATTTCACCCCCCCACAGATGTTCCCTTCTATAGGGACTGTCACCCCCATCCTTCCTTCACCACCAGGTGAGTCATTGGCCCAGAACAAGGATAAACCGTACAGATCTGGTGACCAGGACCACCCAAACAAGACCAGAACCCAGAGCAGAGACCATCCATAATACCCCAACCCATCCCACCAGTTGACCCAGTGTGATCACATCACCAGTATGGCAGAGTTCACCCAAACATGGGCAGAGGCTGGAGAAGAGACCTTCCATAATGATGACCCCCCTGTGCCGTAGAGCCGACTTCACTTAATGTGACCACACACCCCAGGAGATCACATCACCAGTAAGGTGGAGATCACCGAATGTGACCACATCCTGGCTGAAACTGAGACCATTCATCATAACCACCTAGCAAAGGAGAGATCACCCAAAGATGACCAGAACCCGGAGCAGAGACTATCCATAATAACAGAACCCATCCCCCTAGGAGATGTCCCAGTGTGACCACATCACCAGTATGGCAGAGGTCACCCAAACATGGCCAGAGGCTGGAGCAGAGACCTTCTATAATATTGCCCCCCCCCCGACGTAGATCAGACTTCCTCCATTATGACCACACACCCCAGGAGATGACATCACCAGCATGATGGAGATCACCCAACATGACCACATCCTGAAACAGAGACCATCCATCATAATTCCCTAGCAAAGGAGAGATCACCCAAACATGACCAGAACCTGGAGCAGAGACTGTCATTAACCAAACCCATCCCCTCAGGAGATGTCCCAGTGTAACCACATCACCATTATGGTAGAGATCACCCAAACATGGCCAGAGGCTGGCGCAGAGACCTTCCATAATAACTCCCCCCCCCCCTCCCGGCCGTAGAGCAGACTTCATCCAATGTGACCACACACCCCAGGAGATCACATCACCAGCATAGTGGAGATCACCCAACATGGCCACATCGTGAAACAGAGACCATCCATCATAACCCTCCTAGCAAAGGAGAGATCACCCAAAACATGACCACACTACAGAGCAGAGACCATCTACAGTGGTGTGAAAAAGTGTTTGCCCCCTTCCTCATTTCCTGTTCCTTTGCATGTTTGTCACACTTAAGTGTTTCGGAACATCAAACCAATTTAAACAATAGTCAAGGACAACACAAGTAAACACAAAATGCAATTTGTAAATGAAGGTGTTTATTATTAAAGGTGAAAAAAAATCCAAACCATCATGGCCCTGTGTGAAAAAGTGATTGCCCCCCTTGTTAAAACATACTATAACTGTGGTTGTCCACACCTGAGTTCAATTTCTCTAGCCACACCCAGGCCTGATTATTGCCACACCTGTTCACAATCAAGGCATCACTTAAATAGGAGCTGCTTGACACAGTAAGGTCCACCAGAAGATCCTTAAAAGCTACACAGCATGCCGAGACCCAAAGAAATTCAGGAACAATTGAGAAAGAAAGTAATTGAGATCTATCAGTCTGGAAAGGGTTATAAAGCCATTTCCAAAGCTTTGGGAATCCAGCGAACCACAGTGAGAGCCATTATCCACAAATGGCAAAGACATGGAACAGCGGTGAACCTTCCCAGGAGTGGCCGGCCGCCCAAAATTACCCCAAGAGCGCAGCGACGACTCATCCAAGAGGTCACAAAAGACCCCACAACAACGTCCAAGGAACTGCAGGCCTCACTTGCCTCAGTTAAGGTCAGCGTTCATGCCTCCACCATCAGGAAAAGACTGGGCAAAAATGGCCTGCATGGCAGAGTTCCAAGGAGAAAACCACTGCTGAGCAAAAAGAACATCAAAGCTCGTCTCAATTTCTCCACAACACATCTTGATGATCCCCAAGACTTTTGGGACAACATTCTGTGGACCGATGAGACAAAAGTGGAACTCTTTGGAAGGTGTGTGTCCAAGTATATCTGGCGTAGAAGGAACACTGCATTTCAGAAAAAGAACATTATACCAACAGTAAAATATGGTGGTGGTAGTGTGATGGTCTGGGGCTGTTTTGCTGCTTCAGGACCTGGAAGACTTGCCGTGATAAAAGGAACTATGAATTCTGCTGTCTACCAAGAGATCCTGAAGGAGAATGTCCGACCATCTGTTCGTGTACTCAAGCTGAAACGAACTTGGGTTCTGCAGCAGGACAATGATCCTAAACACACCAGCAAGTCCACCACCGAATGGCTGAAGAAAAACAAAATGAAGACTTTGGAGTGGCCTAGCCAAAGTCCTGACCTGAATCCTATTGAGATGTTGTGGTATGACCTTAAAAAAGGCCGTTCATGCTCGAAAACCCACTAATGTAACTGAATTAGGACAATTCTGCAAAGATGAGTGGGCCAAAATTCCTCCAGGACGCTGTAAAAGCCTCATTGCACGTTATCGCAAACGCTTGGTTGCAGTTGTTGCTGCTAAGGGTGGCCCAACCAGTTATTAGGTTTAGGGGGCAATCACTTTTTTACACAGGGCCATGATGATTTGGATTTTTTTTCACCTTTAATAATAAACACCTTCATTTACAAATTGCATTTTGTGTTTACTTGTGTTGTCCTTGACTATTGTTTAAATTGGTTTGATGTTCCGAAACACTTAAGTGTGACAAACATGCAAAGGAACAGGAAATGAGGAAGGGGGCAAACACTTTTTCACACCACTGTATATTAGACCAACCCATTCCCCCAAGAAAATGTCCCAGTGTTACCATGTCACCAGTAAAACATATTTTATATATATATATATATATATATCCTATAATAATCCCACCTCCTCCTTAACAGAGCAGACATCATCCAATATAACCACAACTGCCAGCAAATGATTCAGTGTGGCCACATCACCAGTATGGCGGAGATCATCCAACATGACCACTCGCTGGACAAGAGACCATCTAAATAAAATAAAAAAATACACTCTTGACAAAGCAGAGATCACCCAAAATGACCACACCCCCAGAAGATGACCCAGTGTGACATCACCACCAATATGGCAGGGAACACCCAAACATGACCACACCCCGGAGCAAAGATCATTCAAAGCAGCATCAGACACGAGGACAGCTGGATGCAGGTCCTATTCAAGTCAATTAAATTGATTTTTTTTTTACTCAACTCATTGAGGGACCACAACAGGGCCATCCCACTATAACCCCTCCTACTCCCAGCATGCCTCAGCTTTGTGGAAAAAACAGTACCAAGAGCATGAACATCCATCTGGTAAAATGTAAAGGACGTGTGAACAGAAGACATGGGGGGGGGGCTTTACAAATCAGGGAAGCGGAGGCCTGACGCCAAAGAGTCCAAGAAGTCCTCACAGATCTAGAAGAGCGCCTTGACGGAGGCCTGACGCCAAAGAGTCCAAGAAGTCCTCACAGATCTAGAAGAGCGCCTTGAGGGAGGCCTAACGCCAAAGAGTCCAAGAAGTCCTCACAGATGTAAAAGAGCGCCTTGACGGAGGCCTGACGCCAAAGAGTACAAGAAGTCCTCACAGATCTAGAAGAGCGCCTTGACGGATACCTGACGCCAAAGAGTCCAAGAAGTCCTCACAGATCTAGAAGAGCGCCTTGACGGAGGCCTGACGCCAAAGAGTCCAAGAAGTCCTCACAGATCTAGAAGAGCGCCTTGACGGAGGCCTGACGCCAAAGAGTCCAAGAAGTCCTCACAGATCTAGAAGAGCGCCTTGAGGGAGGCCTGACGCCAAAGAGTCCAAGAAGTCCTCACAGATCTAGAAGAGCGCCTTGACGGAGGCCTGACGCCAAAGAGTCCAAGAAGTCCTCACAGATCTAGAAGAGCGCCTTGACGGAGGCCCGACGCCAAAGAGTCCAAGAAGTCCTCACAGATCTAGAAGAGCGCCTTGACGGAGGCCTGACGCCAAAGAGTCCAAGAAGTCCTCACAGATCTAGAAGAGCGCCTTGATGGAGGCCTGACGCCAAAGAGTCCATGAAGTCCTCACAGATCTACAAGAGCGCCTTGAAGGAGGCCTGACGCCAAAGAGTCCAAGAAGTCCTCACAGATCTAGAAGAGCGCCTTGACGGAGGCCCGACGCCAAAGAGTCCAAGAAGTCCTCACAGATCTAGAAGAGCGCCTTGATGGAGGCCTGACGCCAAAAAGTCCAAGAAGTCCTCACCAATCTAGAAGAGCGCCTTGACGGAGGCCAGACGCCAAAGAGTCCAAGAAGTCCTCACAGATCTAGAAGAGCGCCTTGACTGGAAAGGGAAGAACCCAATCATAAGACCATCAGCAGGGTAATATGGACAAATGGCCGCACACTCCGGAAAGGAGGCTAAAATCTTTATTGTAGCAATCAACAAATAACAAATAATATACAGCACAACGAGCACCATGAGATGAAAATGTTGTCGCGTTTCACGCAGATAACCGTGCTCAATCATGACACCAGGAGACCATCACCTCGGATGATGACGGGAAGTGGTGGGACAAGAAGCAGCTTCACCCTTAAAAAGCGAACCTCAGGAATGACAAAGAGAGCCAGTCCTAATGAAAGCAAAGCTGGAAGGTAGACACCCACAGAGCATTAACTGCATCCAGGTAATTGGGGGGGGGGGGGGCAGGGCCGTTTTTAAGGCAGGGCAAAAGGGGCAGCTGCCCTGGGCCCTGTCATTGTTGTGGGGCCCAAAGCAGCTGCCTCATACTTGCCAACTATCCTGGTTTAAATTCCCTCGTCCCTTGAGGTTTTAGTCCCGTGCTGTGTCCCAATATCTCAGTGTGAAGTGCTGCTACTAATGCTGCCCAGCTCTGCCCTATTGTTGTGTACAGATGACTCACCTGCAGACCCTGTATTTACATGTGTAATATGTAAATAGTGGTGGCATTCGTATGTAAATAGCGGCGGCCAGCGGCATTCATATGTATATCATGACCCTCTGAGGTCATATTCACAGCAATCTCTAGCAACCAATCAACAAGCAGAAATCATGTGCTGTAACAATCAACAAACAATCAGTGAGCCGTAATGTGTGCTGTAACCTCTAGCAACCAGTTAGTGAGCGATAATGATACACTGTAACCTCTGGCAACCAATTGCATTAGCTGTCTAAACTGATACAGTAAACAGATTTTGAGTCTAGTTGCTATTTATTGTATGTCTCAGAGCAGGTAGAGAGCGAAACTGCATGGGGGGGGGGGGGGGGGGGGGGGGGGGCCCAAGAAAAGTTTTGCCCAGGGTCCAATCAATATTAGACATGTGCAATTCGTTTCGTTTTTCTTTTTTTTTCGTTATTTTCGTTCGTTCGTTTTCGTACGAATGAACGAACGATTCGCTAAAAATTTTAACGAATCGAACGAATCCGAAAATAACGAAAATCCGAAAAAACTAATTAGAAACAACGAATGTACGAATGAAGAAAATCCGAAAAACGAAAACAGGAACAACGAAAATGAAAATGAACGAAAGAATTCGTACATTGGTAACTTTTTTTTTTTTTTGTTGAATTGGTAATTTTCCGTGTCTCTTACAATGGCGCTGCTTAACGTGCTTCGAATGGATTGAACGAAAAAATTCGTACATTCGTAACTCTTTTTTTTTATTTTTTCAATTCGTAATTTTCCGTGTCTCTTACAATGGCGTTGCTTAAACGTGCTTCGAATGGATTGAACGAAAAAATTCGTACATTCGTAACTTTTTTTTTTTTTTTTTTTTGATTCGTAATCTTCCGTGTCTCTTACAATGGCGCTGCTTAACGTGCTTCGAATGGATTGAACGAAAAAATTCGTACATTCGTAACTTTTTTTTTTCCGATTCGTAATTTTCCGTGTCTCTTAAAATGTAATAATAGCATACACGTTACATAAAATTATGAATTATGCTCCGATTACGAATCTACGAATGTTACGAATCTACGAATAAATACGAATGCGTCCGAATTTCGAATAAACGAAAAAACGAAAATTAGACTAACGGAAAAACGAATCAACAAAAAAATAACTCTTACGAAAATACGAATCGTTACGAATCAACGGAAATGAAAAAAACGAAACGAAAATAAATTAATTTTTTTGTTGTGCACATGTCTAATCAATATTAAAGATGGCCCTGGGGGGGGGGGGTGACCTTCTGACGACCTTCTGAGGGGCTGGACAGAGGAACGGAGAAAAAGATGCCCCGGATAAAGTGAAAATTTATTTTATTTGAACATTTATGAAACTGTACAAATTGAGTCTGATACAAGACTTACACATAACAAAAACTGCACCATCCACCTGATATTCCGCATTGCGCCGCGGCAACCCCCCCCCCCCCCTCCTACTGCATGCGTCTGCAGGATGAGGAGCCTTCATGTGCTTTGTGGCTGACATCACATGAATGCCAATTCTGTGGCCTTACAGGTGGTGATCAGCGGATCACGTAACCGGACCGCAGCAGGCTGAAAATAAGTAATTATACAATTTTTTTATACGGGCTAGTCGGCATAGGTGTTAGGAGGGGGAGGGGACATTTTTAAGACTAGTTAGGTTTAGGCTGGAACTCCATTTTCAAGTGTTATTAAACCCACAACAGTAAAATCATAGTCTGTATAGGCAGTAAAACATGCGTGTTACGCTCACTGTGGTACCTAAGGGGTTAATCCTCTGCATTGTGTAAAAATGCTGTCTTCTCTGATCCTCCCCTTCTAACACAGTCCCCATTCCATCTCCTGATAGTACAGGCACTCTGTACATGCTCAGTTCGGTGTGTATTGCTAGAGTTTTTTATTTTTTTTCTTCCTTGGGAGGGTGCATGTGATCAGCACAGGGCCAATCAACAGTCCTGACAGAGGGTCAGGGGTCGTGCAGCCTCATAGGACAGTCAGCGGAGAATGAAAACTCCTCCTACAAGCTTTAACCAGACACTGATAGAAGTCACACGACTGCTATATACTGCTGATGAGAAAAGGTATTGAGCCGTTTATATTTACTAAAATAATTGCATTTCTACAGCTCCTTGAAAAAGTATTCATACCCCCTTGAAATGTTCCACATTTTGTCATGTTACAACAAAAAAAAGTAAATGTTTTTTTATTGGGATTTTATGTGATTCTGCAATGATGGATAAGGCTGCATCGATGGGCGTTTAACTGTTAGATTTTTTTCCCCTTAAAATTCCCTCCTAAACTTGGGGTGCGTGTTATACGCCGATATGTTGGTCTATCTTTGTGATGTCATCGGCTGCACGTACTCTGAATATCTTCTAAAGAGCGAGGGCCATCGAAGCGGCTTGGTAACCGGTCGCGGGGCAAAATAAGTGTAATGGGCGGATGACAGGTCTGTAGCTACGCTGCAGGACAGATCTGGGACACAGCCCACGCTACTCTAGGGGCCCTCCAATTCAATCTGACGGAAGGGATCGGTTCCCCTTCGGTTTTCGGTTGAAGGCAAGCAGGGGGTAAATGGACATAGAGGTGAATGGAGGGTCCGGTTGGGTCCTAACGGCTGCTTTCACACTGATGCGCCACGTGCACCTGTGGCTTTCATGCAGGTTAGCTGCACTTTGCCATAGACTTCTATTATATCCTGATGGTATAGTGCACTTTCTGAAAGCGAACCAAACCCACAGGTAATAACAGAAGTCTATGGCCCAGTGCAGGTAACCTGCAGGTGCAGGATTAGTTTAACCGCTTCCCGACCGCCTCCTGCACATCTACGTCGGCAGAATGGCACGGCCAGGCAAAAGCACGTATATATACGTCCCCTTTAATTGCCTAGCCGTGGGGTCACGCTCGCGACCCGGTCGGGAGCTCCGTGACCACGGCCGCGGGACCGGATACTGCGGCAGAATGGCACGGGCAGGCAAAATCACGTACCTGTACGTGGCCCTTTAATTGCCTGCGCGCGGGCAGCCAGCGGCGCGGTCGCGACCTGGTCGGGAGCTCCGTGAACACAGCCGTGGGACCAGCGGGCACGATCACCGCTGGTGTCCCGCGATCGGGTCACAGAGCTGAAGAACGGGGAGAGTCTGTGTAAACAAACCTCTCCCGGCGCTTCCTACACTGCCTGTCATTGATTGGCCGTTCCCTGTCATCGGGAAAGCCGATCAGTGACGTCAGACGTCAGCCGCGCCCCCTAATGTGAAAAAAAAAAAACACAACACGTCACACTTAGCCCCTTCCCGCCCCCTAGTGGTTAACTCCTTCACTGCCAGTGCCATTTACACAGGAATCAGTGCATTTAAATAGCACCGATTTCTATATTAATGACAATGGTCCCAAAAATGTGTCAAAAATGTCCGATGTGTCCGCCATAATGTCGCAGTCACAATAAAAATCGCTGATCGCCGCCATTACTAGTAAAAAAAAAATATTAATAAAAATGCTATAAAACTATCCCCTATTTTGTAAACGCTATAACTTTTGCGCAAACAAATCAATAATCGCTAATTGCGATTTTTTTTACCAAAAATATGTAGAAGAATACGTATCGGCCTAAACTGAGGAAAAAAAAAATGTTTTTATATATTTTTGGGGATATTTATTATAGCAAAAAATTAAAAAGAATGAGTTTTTTTCAAAATTGTCGCTCTATTTGGTTTATAGCGCAAAAAATAAAAACCGCAGGGGTGATCAAATACAACCAAAAGAAAGCTCTCAGATATGCCCATCTATACACTGATTTCAGTAACAAAAAGGAAAATTTATTATCAATACTTACCGTAATTTTCCTTTCCTGATGGACTCCATGGCAGCCTACGTGTGGGTTAACCCCGCCTCCTCTCCAATGCTATAGGACCCCATTCCCATAAATGAACACTCACCATTCCATACTGTGTTCCGTAACTAGCCTACTCTTATGACTCATGGGTGGGAACTCCGTCTGCCATGGAGTCCATCAGGAAAGGAAAATTACGGTAAGTATTGATAATAAATTTTCCTTTTTCCTGACAGACTCCATGGCAGCCTACGTGTGGGAAATAACTAGCCGGCCACACGGGTGGGTATGCTTTAAACAGAAAATATTTTAATTCAATCTATCAGCCGATAGAATTTTCAAACCAAAGTTTACAGAGGATAAAGAAGCAGGTTCAATGCAATAATGCGACATGAAGGTATTAATAGAGGCCCAAGAAGCTGCTTTGCAGATGGTATCAGGAGCCACGTGCCGGGCTGCTGCCCATGAAGTAGCCATTCCTCTAGTCGAATGTGCCGTCACCGCCTCAGGAGGAGCCAAGCCCTTAGCCCTATAAGCCTGCTGAATGGTTCTTACGATCCAAGATGCCAGAGTCCTGGTTGAAGCTTTATTCCCCTTGTTGCTGCCTGAGTGCAGTACAAAGAGATGATCCGAGCGCCTAAAAGCGGAAGTAATGCGAAGGTATTCTCTCAGAGCTTCCCCGACGTCCAAAGGATGAATATCATCGGAATCTGGTGATCTGAAGGTAGGTAGAACGATCTCTTGGTTCTGATGGAACACCGAAGTTACCTTAGGATTGGATCCCAACATAGGAATAAGGACCACTCGGTCCGGAAAGAAAGTCAAGAAGGGTTCTTCGAAGCCCAGAGACCCAATTTCCGACACCCTCTTGGCCGAAGTGACTGCCACCAGGAAAGCAACTTTTTCGGAAAAGTCCTTAATGGAAAGCGGGGATGGCCCCGTCGTACTCAGGCCAGAAATGGAGTCAAGGACAAGGGGAAGATCCCATTTGGGGAATCTGGACTTCCTCTGAGGCTTGAGTCTTGAGGCCCCTCGAAAGAATTGACGGACTAATGGATGGACTGCCCAGGAGGTACCAGAGAAGGCTGATAAGGCTGAAACTTGCACCCTGAGCGAGCCTATAGACAAGGGAAGATCAAGGCCAGTTTGTAAGAACCCGAGGATGTCCTGGACCCTTGGATGTTCAAAAGATCTATCTGTAGATGAGCAAAAGTTTACGAATTTGGACCAAATTCTGCCATAAACCTTGTTTGTACTTGGTCTCCTGGAGCTTAATAAGGTAGAGATTACACCAGAAGCACATCCGATGGACTCTAGCCTCTTCCTCTCAAGAACCAGACCATCAGTTTCAGTACTGCCGGACATGGGTGTAGTACCGCCCCTTGAGAAAGAAGGTCCGGCCTGAGAGGGAGAGATATCGGCTTCCGTACACTTAGCTGGACTAGTAGAGGGAACCAAGGCCTGTTGGGCCAGTAAGGAGCTATCGTCACTACCTCCACTGCTTCCGACTGGAGCCTTTGAAGGAACCTGAGAATTAGTGGAAGAGGAGGGAAGGCATAGGCCCTCTCGAATCTCCATTGGTCTGTCAATGCATCCGTCCCCAAAGCCTGGCTGCAGCGATTCCGTGTGTAAAACTTCTCCATTTTGAAGTTGCAGGGGGAGGCAAAAAGGTCTACTTCGGGATTGACCCCCAGCGATCTGATCCATTCGAAGGACTGAATGTGGAGGGACCACTCGTTGTTGTCCAACTGGGTGCGTGATAAAAAGTCTGCTTGCGTGTTCTGAACCCCCGGGAGAAAAACTG
This sequence comes from Lithobates sylvaticus, assembly GCA_028564925.1. NCBI lineage: Eukaryota > Metazoa > Chordata > Amphibia > Anura > Ranidae > Lithobates > Lithobates sylvaticus. The sequence goes on from CM053032.1 coordinate 274,198,358, forward strand.
CAGAAATATTCTCCAGGTTCCTCTGTGCCCATGATAGAATGGGTTCCACTTCCTGGAGAAGAGTAGAACTCCTGGTGCCCCCTTGTCTCTTCACGTAGGAGACAGCTGTGGTGTTGTCCATTCGCAACAACACCGACTTCCCCTTCAATACCTGGGAGAAATGCTGGAGAGCGCACCAGGCTGCTCGGAGCTCCAGAATATTTGATCCTGGAACAGGAAGACTTGTGTCCCACTTGCCTTGCGCAAGGTCCGACCCACACAGGGCCCCCCAGCCGGTCCCGCTGGCATCGGTCGTGACCGTTACCCAAGAGATGGGAGCTATCGAGTGACACTTCAGGAGATTCCTGTGTTGGAGCCACCAGAAGAGGCTGTTCCTCATCGTTGATGTTATCCGTATTTCTTGTCTTTTGCTTCCCGACTTCCATTGTCTCAGGAACCCTGACTGGAACGGGCGTAGTCTCCACAAGGCCCACTTGACCATAGGCGTCGTAGAGACCATTGTCCCTACGATCTTGAGACACTGTGAGGCCTTCAGGTACCGCGTATGAAGGGCTTGAGATACCCTTTCCCGTATGATCGGGATCTTTTCCACTGGTAGCGAGATTGTACTTTGCAAAGTGTCGAATTGAGCACCCAAGTAAATTAGCCGCTGTGTTGGCACTAGCTGGCTTTTTTCCATGTTTAGAAGCCACCCGAAGCTGGTCAATGTGGACATTACCTGCTCGCGATGAGCCAACAGCTGCTCTTTGTCTTGTGACAGGACCAGAAGGTCGTCCAGATAATGGTATAGCCTTATTCCTTTCAGCCTGATCAGGGCCACCACTGCCAGGAGCACTTTTGAAAAGACCCGAGGGGAGGTCGTCAACCCGAAGGGGAGGCAGATAAACTGTAGATGGTCTTGATCGACATGGAATCTTAGGAACCTTTGGCAGCCTTCCTCTATCGGGACGTGAAAGTAAGCGTCCTTTAAGTCGATCGAGACCATCCAATCCCCTGGTTGGATGGCTCGTTGTATCGTTAGTAGGGTTTCCATTTTGAATTTTCCGTATTCTATAAACTGATTTAAGTATGTTAAATCTATCACCGGGCGCCACGATCCGCTTTTCTTCTGTACCAAGAAGAGGGGGGAGTACACTCCTTGAAACCGTTCTTCTTCTGGCACTCGTACCACTGCGCCCTGAGCTTTTAACAGCTCTACGTATGACAGTAGGACCTGTCTCTGTTCTTCCGAACGAGGAAGCAGGGTGGACATGAACCTGGGAGGAGGAACTTTGGAGAAGGTCCATTTGTGACCCGACGAGATCGTCTTGATGACCCAGTAATCCGAGATCGAGGCCACCCAGACGTGCCGGAAAAGGGATAGACGGGCCCCCACCCGACCCGCCTGGGCGGGCGCAATCTCAGAAAGACTTGGGTGGCTCGCGTCCACCAGACGACTGGCTCTTGACGGGCTTCCGAAAGGAACTCTGTCCTCTACTCCAATTCCTCCTGAAGTCTCTTCCAGGCTTGTAGGAGCGTGCATCCCTCGAGCGTTCCGGACTGCGCCTTTTAAACTGAGTCTTCTTCCGCCCGAGCAGTCTTCTGTCCTGGGGAAGGAAGCCCGACTTACCGCCTGTCGCACGCGTTATGGCATCATCCAGCTTGTTACCGAATAAAGTGGACCCCTCAAAAGGGATCTTACACCATGCTTGCTTAGACACGGGATCGGCGAGCCAGGGCCGTAGCCACAAAGCACGCTTAGCCGTGACCGAGGACAGCATAATGCGTGCTAGCAGACGAATCAGGTCAATGGACGCCTCCCCCAGGAACACCGCTGCAAGCTTTAGTTCCGCTGCCGCTGAACTCCTGGCCAACTCGACTGACACGCCATTCAGGAAGGAGTCCACATTTTCAGTCCAAGCCTCCATGGCCTTGGACATAGCTGCTAAGGCTAAGGCTGGTTTACAGGCCATCCCAGCAAGACCATAGATCCTTTTGAGGTCCTGATCGATCTTTCTTTCTAGGCCATCTTTAAAGGACACTGAGTCCTCCATCGGAAGAGTGACATGCTTGGCCAAACGCATCAAGGCTGCGTCCACGAGCGGTGCGTTCTCCAGGTGCTTCACCTCTTCTACCTTAAAAGGATATAGCCGGGAAGTTTTGTTGGTCATGGAGGACTTCCTATCCACCTTGCTCCACTCTTCTTCTATAATGTCTTTCAATTCAGTGAGCAAAGGGAAGTTTGGCCGTTCCTTACCCAGCTGCTTGAAGAACTTCTTCTGCTTAGCTGGGGGGGTGGATGCTTCTTCCCACTTGAGGGCCTCCTTAATTGCTCTAATTAGTGGTGAGACCATGGCGAAGTCAAAACCCCCGATCTCCTCATCGCCTGGGAATTCCTCTCCAGAGGACTCACCAGAGGCCTCGTAGGGCTGAGATGTGCCCGGATCATCCCGGGTTCGTCGGACTGGGGACCAGTCGCAGCCGTAGATTGACTCAATGTGCGAGGGACCACCATGTCCTTGAGCGACTGCTGCACGACACGCTTTACCAGGGACTCCATGCGCTGGTTTTCTGTGTCTTTTTCCCCAACCGCCTTAGAAAAGCATCTGTCACACAGTGATTTGCCTTCCGGGACTCTAGTCTTGCATCCCCAGCATGCTCTGCGATCAGAGCGATCATCATGGCGGTGGGAGCGGTGTCTGGAGGAGGAATGTGAGCTTCTCCTTTGATGATGAGACCCATGCGGAGAGTCCCGCCTGGATCTAGACGACTGTTTTTGTTGTGGCCTGGCAAGGTCCCGATCCTGCGAATCCGACCTGGAAGGGCTAAGCAGAAAAAACACACAAGGGGAGGGAAACATAGGCATCAGAATGCGCATAAGAATGCAAATGTAATTCCACCCCTCCCTTACCAGCACATACCTAGTGCGTAAGGGCTGGCCACTTAAAGGCGGTGATTTGTCCATAATTCCTGGACGAAGCGTCAAAAAGGAAAACACAGCAGTCTGCAAGATAGGATTGTGACCTGAGCAATTTTTAGACAGAAAAAATGCATGCCCTCAAAAAAAAAAAAATCTCATGCCTTTTCTTTTTTTTTTATTTTTTTTTTTTTTTTTTTTTTTTTTTAAACCGAAAAAATTTTTTTTTTTTTTTTTTTTTTAATTATATACACCCATATCAACACACCAATAAATAAATAAACATTCTCACCCCCTTTTTTTTTTTTTTTTTTTTTTTTTTTCAATAACATCTTCAGTAAAACAACAGACGGGCATACACCTTTAAAGTATAAAATATAGCACTGACCTGTCAATCCTCTAAGGTTGAGCGCTGGGGAATAGGCTTGCTGCTTCCTCTCACTGGAAACCCCCCAGTGATTCAGCAGCAGTAGCCTGGGTTTTAAATTCCCCGCCTCGTGACGTCACCGCCCCTCCACCTCGCACATGCGCCGTGGATGATGGTCGTACTGCGCAAGCGCGGCCGCCAGACCGCGCATGCGCGAACCAAGCCTCGATTCCACCAGAGGCTGGCGCGCATGCGCAAACCAACGCGACGGCCAAACCAGGAACAGCACGGCGGGCTGGAACGCAGAAGCGCTCCAGCCGCCATACAGGGGGGATACACTAGACGCCAGGGAAAATCTATATATAACACAGAAAAACACATATGGCTGCCATGGAGACAAAATAAAGGGACCTTGCCAGCCGCTGATGAACCGATCACGTCCGCCATCCGTCTGAAACATACGATGGGCATACAGAGGCAGTCCACCTGTCCTGGGGAAACTTCCAGCCTCAAAAAGCTACTCGCCCGCCCATGGCTGAGCACAGAGCTTGCACCGCGTTGGTATGCCAGCAGAAAACCGAGATCCGACCGGACGCGAACCAAACGTGAAGGTCCATAGGAGGAGGACAAAAAAGGAACACAGTATGGAATGGTGAGTGTTCATTTATGGGAATGGGGTCCTATAGCATTGGAGAGGAGGCGGGGTTAACCCACACGTAGGCTGCCATGGAGTCTGTCAGGAAATACACCTTTAATAACAGTCTTCCATTCAGTTTTCCCCGGCTGTTGCTGTCCCAGGCAGAGTACATTTGGTATCGATTGTGACAGGAGGTGGCGCTATACAGGAAGCATCAGCTTATGCGGCTCTGCAGCTTCTTGCTTTCTCTACCGCCGGCTTCATTCACAACACTGAGGCTCTGGGATGGCGGGTCGGCAACCTGCGATCTGGGCTTGTCAAACCGCCATCGCAGAGCAGGAGGTCGCGGGCCACATCAGAGGGCTCCGCGGGCCGCTGGTTGGGCACCCCTGTTCTAAACTGTGCAAGTTTAGGAGATATGCACAGTACAGGCACATCTCTTAACCACTTCAGCCCCGGACCAATTGGCAGCCAAAGGACCAGGCCCCTTTTTTTGCAATTCGGCACTGCGTCGCTTTAACTAACAATTGCGCGGTCGTGCGACGTGGCTCCAAAACAAAATTGGCGTCCTTTTTTTCCCACAAATAGAGCTTTCTTTTGGTGGTATTTGATCGCCCCTGCGGTTTTTATTTTTTGCGCTATAAACAAAAATAGAGCGACAATTTTGAAAAAAATGCAATATTTTTTACTTTTTGCTATAATAAATATCCCCAAAAAATATATAAAAAAACATTTTTTTTCCTCAGTTTAGGCTGATACGTATTCTTCTACATATTTTTGGTAAAAAAAAAATCGCAATTAGCGATTATTGATTAGTTTGCGCAAAAGTTATAGCGTTTACAAAATAGGGGATAGTTTTATAGCATTTTTATTAATATTTTTTTTTTATTAGTAATGGCGGCGATCAGCGATTTTTATTGTGACTGCAACATTTTGGCGGACACATCGGCCATTTTTGACACATTTTTGGGACCATTGTCATTTATACAGCAATCACTGCTATTTAAATAGCACTGATTCCTATGTAAATGACAGTTGTAGTTAGGGGGTTAACCACTAGGGGGCGGGGAGGAGTCAGTGTGACGTGTTGTGTTTTTTTTTTACAGTAGGGGGGCGTGGGCTGTACGTCTGACGTCATTGATCGGCGTTCCCGATGACCGGGAACAGCCGATCACTGACAGTCAGTGTAGGAAGCGCGGGGAGAGGTTTGTTTACATAGACCTCTCCCCGTTCTTCAGCTCCGTAACCCGATCGCGGGATACCAGCGGCGATCGGGTCCGCTGGTCCCGCGGCCGGGGTCACGGAGCTCCCAACCGGGTCGCGAGTGCGCCGCCCCCCGGGCAGGCAAATTAAAGGGGACGTACAGGTACGTGCTTTTGCCTGCCCGTGCCATTCTGTTGACGTATATCTACATGAGGCGGTCGGGAAGCGGTTAAATTTCGAAGTTTAATTTATTTCAGTAATTCATTTCAAAAAGTGAAACTCATATTATATGGATGTGTTACACATAAAGTTATATATTTCAAGCATTTCTTTCCTTTTAATGTTGATGATTATGGCTCACCACTAGTGACACCCCAAAAATTCAGTATCTCAGAAAATCTAATTTTTTCATAAGACCAATAAAAAAAAAAAAAAAGTATTAATACAGAAATGTTGGCTTAGTGAAAAGTCTGTCCATATACAGTACAGTATAGTTGCACTCAGTACTTGGTCGGGGCTCCTTTTGCATGAATTACGGCGTGGCATGGAGGTGATCTGCCTGTGGCACTGCTGCGGTGGTATGGAAGCCCAGGTTGCTTTCATAGAGACCTTCATCTCATCTACATTGTTGGGTCTGGAGTCTCTCATCTTCCTCTTGACAATCCCCCCCACAGATTCTCTATGGGATTTAGGTCAGGTGAGTTTGCTGGCCAATCAAGCACAGTGATCATGTGACCAGGTATTGGTACTTTTGGCAGTGTGGGAGGTGCCAAGTCCTGCTGGAAAATGAAATCAGCATCTCCATAGAGCCGGTGTTCTATCACCAAGTTTCCGGCTGTCACTAGGTGTCCGAAGTCTACTGCGCATGCGCAGTCTGGATCCAGAAGATTTTCGGAAATTGTCGGAAGATGAGCGGCGCCGTGAGTCGAGGAGAAGCCCCCACCATCCAAGCGGACATAGGGTTAGTCAAATTGAGAGGGCCCCTCGCGGGCTCGCTTCGCTCGCCACGCATCGGGCACGGCCTCGCTGCGCTCGGCACTTTTATATTCTAACTCTATGTCCACTGGGATGGTGGGGCTTGAAAGTGGACTCACGGCGCAGGCGCCGTTCATCCTCGCAATTTTCGGAATATGGGCGTCCTGTGTACTGCGCATGCGCAGTACACCTCGGACACTTGGTGATGGGGGACGGATAATGATACAACACCGGTCAGCAGAGGGAAGCATGAAGAGCTCTAGAATTTCCTGGTAGAGGGCTGCGCTGACTTTGGACTTACTAAAACACAGGCGGACCAACACCAGCAGATGACACCGGCTCCCCAAATCATCATTTAGCCTTTTTTTTTTTTTTTTTTTAAAGGCTAAATTTTCCACAGTCGTTGATGATTAGAGAATCTGTGGGGGATTGTCAAGAGGAAGATGAGACTCCAGACCCAACAATACAGACGAGCTGAAGGCCGCTATCAAAGCAACCTGGGTTTCCATACCACCTCAGCAGTGCCACAGGCTGATCACCTCCATGCCACGCCGCATTGTAATTCATGCAAAAGGAGCCCCGAGTACTGAGTGCATCCTATACTGTACATGGACAGACTTTTCACCAAGCCGACATTTCTGTAGTCATTTTTTTTATTATTGGTCTTACAGTATATTATGTATTTTTTTTTTTTTTTGTATAATGTAAAAGGGCTAACTTTATTGGTTAGTTTAATTTATTTTTTTGTTACCGTATTTATCGGCGTATAACATGCACTTTTTCCCCCCTTAAAATCGGGGGAAAAAGTCGTGGGTGCGTGTTATACGCCGATACCCAAAAAAAAAAAAAAGACAAAAATCGGTTGCGGCGCCGAAAAATGGCGACCACGGCCGAAAAAAGCCAAAGCGCGGCCGAAAAAGACCGAAGCCGGCTGTTCAGCTCCGCTCGTAGTCCCGCCTCCCTGCGCTCGCTCCCGAAACAGCAGGGAGGCGGGACTCCGAGCGGAGCTGAACAGTCGGCTCTGTCTTTTTCGGCCACGGTTCGGTCTTTTTCGGTTGCGCATGCGCGGTATTTCTCGCAGCGGGAAATTTAAAACGATGGCGAACTGCAAATGACGCCGGGAAAGGCTGCAAATGACGCCGGGAAAGGCTGCAAATGACGCTTAAATGTAAGTTTTTTTTTTTTTTTTTCCCCTAAACTTCTCTCCTAAAACTTTTTTTCCTTAAAAATTCCCTCCTAAACTTGGGGTGCGTGTTATACGCCGATAAATACGGTAATTCATTAAAGTAATTTTTTCACAAAAAAAAATAAAAACAATTGCATTTGAAAGACCGCTGCGCAAATACAAAATATTGCAACAACCACCATTTTATTCTCTAGGGTGTCATATTATAAAAATAATGGTGGTTGTTGCAATAGTTTATGTCACGTGTATTTGTGCAGCGCTCTTTCAAATGCAATTTTTTTTTTTTATGAAAAAATTACTTTAATGAATCAAAAAAAAAAAAAAAAAAAAAAAAAAAAAAAAGAATGATTTTAAACTTGAAACCAATAAATGTCAGAAAAAGGTTAAGGGCTCTTTCACACGGACGTGTCCGTGTACGGAGCTCGCTCTGCACAGCAGGGGGGAGAGGGGAAAAAAAAAAAAAGACGCTCAGTGGATCCCCCGCTGATCAGGCAGATGACAGGTCTGTCTCTGCACACAGCGC
>CM053032.1:274211144-274213644 GCA_028564925.1 Lithobates sylvaticus
CCCCCCCCCCCCCCCCCCCCCCCCCCCCCCCCCCCCCCCCCCCCCCCCCCCCCCCCCCCCCCCCCCCCCCCCCCCCCCCCCCCCCCCCCCACCCCCCCCCCCCCCCCCCCCCCCCCCCCCCCCCCCCCCCCCCCCCCCCCCCCCCCCCCCCCCCCCCCCCCCCCCCCCCCCCCCCCCCCCCCCCCCCCCCCCCCCCCCCCCCCCCCCCCCCCCCCCCCCCCCCCCCCCCCCCCCCCCCCCCCCCCCCCCCCCCCCCCCCCCCCCCCCCCCCCCCCCCCCCCCCCCCCCCCCCCCCCCCCCCCCCCCCCCCCCCCCCCCCCCCCCCCCCCCCCCCCCCCCCCCCCCCCCCCCCCCCCCCCCCCCCCCCCCCCCCCCCCCCCCCCCCCCCCCCCCCCCCCCCCCCCCCCCCCCCCCCCCCCCCCCCCCCCCCCCCCCCCCCCCCCCCCCCCCCCCCCCCCCCCCCCCCCCCCCCCCCCCCCCCCCCCCCCCCCCCCCCCCCCCCCCCCCCCCCCCCCCCCCCCCCCCCCCCCCCCCCCCCCCCCCCCCCCCCCCCCCCCCCCCCCCCCCCCCCCCCCCCCCCCCCCCCACCCCCCCCCCCCCCCCCCCCCCCCCCCCCCCCCCCCCCCCCCCCCCCCCCCCCCCCCCCCCCCCCCCCCCCCCCCCCCCCCCCCCCCCCCCCCCCCCCCCCCCCCCCCCCCCCCCCCCCCCCCCCCCCCCCCCCCCCCCCCCCCCCCCCCCCCCCCCCCCCCCCCCCCCCCCCCCCCCCCCCCCCCCCCCCCCCCCCCCCCCCCCCCCCCCCCCCCCCCCCCCCCCCCCCCCCACCCCCCCCCCCCCCCCCCCCCCCCCCCCCCCCCCCCCCCCCCCCCCCCCCCCCCCCCCCCCCCCCCCCCCCCCCCCCCCCCCCCCCCCCCCCCCCCCCCCCCCCCCCCCCCCCCCCCCCCCCCCCCCCCCCCCCCCCCCCCCCCCCCCCCCCCCCCCCCCCCCCCCCCCCCCCCCCCCCCCCCCCCCCCCCCCCCCCCCCCCCCCCCCCCCCCCCCCCCCCCCCCCCCCCCCCCCCCCCCCCCCCCCCCCCCCCCCCCCCCCCCCCCCCCCCCCCCCCCCCCCCCCCCCCCCCCCCCCCCCCCCCCCCCCCCCCCCCCCCCCCCCCCCCCCCCCCCCCCCCCCCCCCCCCCCCCCCCCCCCCCCCCCCCCCCCCCCCCCCCCCCCCCCCCCCCCCCCCCCCCCCCCCCCCCCCCCCCCCGCCCCCCCCCCCCCCCCCCCCCCCCCCCCCCCCCCCCCCCCCCCCCCCCCCCCCCCCCCCCCCCCCCCCCCCCCCCCCCCCCCCCCCCCCCCCCCCCCCCCCCCCCCCCCCCCCCCCCCCCCCCCCCCCCCCCCCCCCCCCCCCACCCCCCCCCCCCCCCCCCCCCCCCCCCCCCCCCCCCCCCCCCCCCCCCCCCCCCCCCCCCCCCCCCCCCCCCCCCCCCCCCCCCCCCCCCCCCCCCCCCCCCCCCCCCCCCCCCCCCCCCCCCCCCCCCCCCCCCCCCCCCCCCCCCCCCCCCCCCCCCCCCCCCCCCCCCCCCCCCCCCCCCCCCCCCCCCCCCCCCCCCCCCCCCCCCCCCCCCCCCCCCCCCCCCCCCCCCCCCCCCCCCCCCCCCCCCCCCCCCCCCCCCCCCCCCCCCCCCCCCCCCCCCCCCCCCCCCCCCCCCCCCCCCCCCCCCCCCCCCCCCCCCCCCCCCCCCCCCCCCCCCCCCCCCCACCCCCCCCCCCCCCCCCCCCCCCCCCCCCCCCCCCCCCCCCCCCCCCCCCCCCCCCCCCCCCCCCCCCCCCCCCCCCCCCCCCCCCCCCCCCCCCCCCCCCCCCCCCCCCCCCCCCCCCCCCCCCCCCCCCCCCCCCCCCCCCCCCCCCCCCCCCCCCCCCCCCCCCCCCCCCCCCCCCCCCCCCCCCCCCCCCCCCCCCCCCCCCCCCCCCCCCCCCCCCCCCCCCCCCCCCCCCCCCCCCCCCCCCCCCCCCCCCCCCCCCCCCCCCCCCCCCCCCCCCCCCCCCCCCCCCCCCCCCCCCCCCCCCCCCCCCCCCCCCCCCCCCCCCCCCCCCCCCCCCCCCCCCCCCCCCCCCCCCCCCCCCCCCCCCCCCCCCCCCCCCCCCCCCCCCCCCCCCCCCCCCCCCCCCCCCCCCCCCCCCCCCCCCCCCCCCCCCCCCCCCCCCCCCCCCCCCCCCCCCCCCCCCCCCCCCCCCCCCCCCCCCCCCCTCCCCCCCCCCCCCCCCCCCCCCCCCCCCCCCCACCCCCCCCCCCCCCCCCCCCCCCCCCCCCCCCCCCCCCCCCCCCCCCCCCCCCCCCCCCCCCCCCCCCCCCCCCCCCCCCCCCCCCCCCCCCCCCCCCCCCCCCCCCCCCCCCCCCCCCCCCCCCCCCCCCCCCCCACCCCCCCCCCCCCCCCCCCCCCACCCCCCCCCCCCCCCCCCCCCCCCCCCCCCCCCCCCCCCCCCCCCCCCCCCCCCCCCCCCCCCCCCCCCCCCCCCCCCCCCC
>CM053032.1:274216144-274283644 GCA_028564925.1 Lithobates sylvaticus
CCCCCCCCCCCCCCCCCCCCCCCCCCCCCCCCCCCCCCCCCCCCCCCCCCCCCCCCCCCCCCCCCCCCCCCCCCCCCCCCCCCCCCCCCCCCCCCCCCCCCCCCCCCCCCCCCCCCCCCGCCCCCACCCCACCCCCCCCCCCCCCCCCCCCCCCCAACCCCCCCCCCCCCACCCCCCCCCCCCCCCCCCCCCCCCCCCCCCCAACTCCCCCCCCCCCCCCCGCCCCCCCCCCCCCCCCCCCCCCGCTCCCCCCCCACCCCCCCCCCCCCCCCACCCCCCCCCCCCCCCCCCACCCCCCCCCCCCCCCCCCCCCCCTGTTGTGCGGCCCCCCCCCCCCCCCCCCGGGAGACCGGGTGTACAACAGAGACTCTCCGACCAGTCCACCCTGCCCCCTCCCCCTTCACTCAGACCCCGCCCCTTCTCCAGATTGTCACCCCCCCACCCCCACCACCGACCCCCCCCACCGCCCCTGCTCTCCCCCCGCCCTTTCCTACCGGCCGTCTTCCTACGTTCTGTCTCCTGATTGGTTGGGTGACTAGGCGGAATTCTCACACCCGGAAGTGTCGCCGCTGAGGTGACGGAGCGCTCTGCCAGATAACCAAGAAAATGGCCGCCGGGAGCAAAATGGTGAGCTGAAGAAAAGACCCGCCCCGGAAATCATTATGAAGGTTTATTCTCCTCCGATAACTAAATACTTCTCATCACCCCATATCTAAGAGCACCCTATGAGGGGGGGGGGGCAGAGGGCCACACACCCTTACTTTATTATCAAACGTATGAAGATATAAGACACGCCCCCTGACACTCCCCTTTAAAGGAGATTTCTACAAAAAAATGATTATTTAAAGTGGTTGTAAACCCTTACAAACCACTTTGACCTACAGGTGAGCCTAGATTAAGGCCTAGATTAAGGCTTACCTGTAGGTCCAATAAATATCTCCTAAACCTACATAGTTTAGGAGATATTTAGAAAAGAAAAGGCACCGCTATCTACGGCGCATGCGCCACAGACAGCGGCGCGCAGGCGCACTGAGCTTGCCGAGATCACGGCGTTATGCCGCTCTCGTGCGCATGCGCGGGAGTGACGTCATCGCCGATCCAGCGAATGACAGCGCTGGAGCGGCGAGACCCAGAAGTCACTCCGTGTTTGATGGCGGCGGCGGAGGACGTGGACGAGGGTCGCTTCGGGGGCTTCGTTCTCAGGTAAGTTATTCATAATGAGCTAGTATGCATACTAGCTCATTATGCCTTTGCCTTGCAGGTTCCGTTTTTTTTTTTTTTTTAAATAGGTTTACTTCCTCTTTAAGCCCACAAGGCCTTTTCTTTTCCCACTACTATTTCTTTATATTGGCTTCTGAAATTTACAAATGCAGCGATTTAGAAATCAGATGAAAGGTTTAGCGCCTTTAGTGCATTTTATATACAACTATAATATAGATCAGAGCAAAATGAGAGACAAATGAGGAAAGAGGGACAGAGGGACAGAGGGGACATTGCTCCAAATCAGGGACAGTTTAGAACTATGTATGAGGGCGTACATTGTGCATTAAAGGTGTACAGTCTGGGTGTTGTCAGGGTGAGGGGTGTACAGTCAATGTGTTGTCGGGATCAGGCCGCAGAGTCCGGGTGTTGATGGGGTGAGGGGGCAGAGTTTGGGTGTTGTGGGGATCAGGGGGCAGAGTCCGGCTGTTGTTGGGGTGAGAGGGCAAAGTCCGGGTGTTGTTGGGGTGAGGGGGCAGAGTCAGGGTGTTGTCGGGATCAGAGGGCAGAGTACGGGGGTTGTCAGGATCAGGGGGCAGAGTCCGGGTGTTGATGGGATGAGGGGGCAGAGTCTGGGTGTTGTTGGGGTGAGGGGGCAGAGTCCGGGTGTTGTTGGGGTGAGGGGGCAGAGTCCGGGTGTTGTTGGGATGAGGGGGCAGAGTCTGGGTGTTGTCAGGGTCAGGGGGCAGAGTCCGGGTGTTGATGGGGTGAGGGGGCAGAGTCCGGGTGTTGGGATCAGAGGGCAGAGTCCGGGTGTTGTCAGGATCAGGGGGCAGAGTCCGGGTGTTGATGGGGTGAGGGGGCAGAGTCCGGGTGTTGTTGGGGTGAGGGGGCAGAGTCCGGGTGTTGTTGGGGTGAGGGGGCAGAGTTTGGGTGTTGTGGGGATCAGGGGGCAGAGTCCGGGTGTTGTTGGGGTGAGGGGGCAGAGTCTGGGTGTTGTCAGGATCAGAGTTCGGGTGTTGTCAGGATCAGGGGGCAGAGTCCGGGTGTTGTTGGGATGAGGGGGCAGAGTCTGGGTGTTGTCAGGGTCAGGGGGCAGAGTCCGGGTGTTGATGGGGTGAGGGGGAAGAGTCCGGGTGTTGTTGGGGTGAGGGGGCAGAGTCCGGGTGTTGATGGGGTGAGGGGGCAGAGTCCGGGTGTTGTTGGGATGAGGGGGCAGAGTCTGGGGGTTGTCAGGGTCAGGGGGCAGAGTCCGGGTGTTGATGGGGTGAGGGGGAAGAGTCTGGGTGTTGTTGGGGTGAGGGGGCAGAGTCCGGGTGTTGATGAGGTGAGGGGGCAGAGTCCGGGTGTTGTTGGGATGATGGGGCAGAGTCCGGGTGTTTTTGGGGTGCGGGGGCAGAGTCCGGGTGTTGATGGGGTGAGGGGGATCCCGGTACACAGAGGTTGGAGGGGCACGGAGGTGATACAGGAGTTCCATCGTCTGTTACTAACAAGGAGAGACCTTCACAGGTGAAATGATTGTAAATCTCTGAAATAGGAAGTGAAGAGATCCCATCACTTCCCTCCATCCACACCACCGAGCGTCACTTCTCTCTGCTCTCTCCTTCCTCTGCATGACTTCCTGTTGTCACCATCCCCCTCAGTCTTTGTTTCCCGTTATCTCCCGTTGTCACCATCATCATCATGAAGGGAAATTTCCCCAATGGGACACAGATCCTCCATTAAAAAGGTTTTGCCTTTAGTTCCCCTTTAATCTCTCCCTGTAGGGTCCTGTGGGAGGGCGGAGGGGAGGGCTTTGTAGTTGGATAATGTTGAGCTGCGGTTCTCCTCCCTGTCCTCAAGTCCCCCCAACCGGCCATGTTTTGGGAATTTCTCTTAGATAAAATAGCCGTCCCGAACACCAAGCCATTGACTCTGATTTAAAGCTCCTGCGCAAGATAAAGGAAAACCTGCAAACATGGCGTGTTGGGGGCACGTGAGGACCGGGAGGAGAACCTCTGATGTAGATAGTTTTAGGATGAGAGTCACTCAGGAGAAAGTGGTGTCCTTAGAGAGCTTCCTATAATTCCACCATGAGGGACGGGAAATGACAACCTAATAATGGTAGAAAGTACCAAAAAACAGCCCATCCCACCTCCCGAAAACTGAACAGGAAACGTTCCACCTCTGTGCCAAACAACACACCTGGAGCTCCATTTCCTCCCGAGTGACTCATCTCACAACCATCTCTCTATGATATGACTACACAGTACTACTACACTACTCCTCACCTCCACCCGGCCACATCACCCTACAGGGGACTCTATCATACGACTAACAAGCCCTCACCTCCACCCGGCCACATCACCCTACAGGGGACTCTATCATACGACTACACAGCCCTCGCTTCTCCTGCCAACATCACCCTACAGGGGACTCTATGATACGACTAACCAGCCCTCACCTTCTCCCGCCAACATCACCCTACAGGGGACTCTATGATACGACTACACAGCCCTCGCTTCTCCGCCAGCATCACCCTACAGGAGACTCTATCATATGACAAACCAGCCCTCACCTTCTCCCGCCAATATCACCCTACAGGGCACTCTATAATACAAAAAACATAGCCCTCACCTCCACCCGGCCACATCACCCTATAGGGGACTTTATGATACAACTGCACAGCCCTTGCCTCCACCCGGCCACCTCACCCTACAGGGGACTCTATGATACGACTAAACAGCCCTCGCTTCTCCCGCCAACATCACCCTACAGGGGACTCTATGGTACATCTACACAACCCTCACCTTCACCCGGCCACATTACCCTACAGGGGACTCTATGATACGACTACACAGCCCTCACCTCCACCCAGCAACATCACCCTACAGGGGACTCTATGATACGACTACACAGCCCTCACCTCCACCCAGCCACATCACCCTACAGGGGACTCTATGATACGACTACACAGCCCTCACATCCATCGAGCCACATCACCCTACAGGGGACTCTATGATACGACTACACAGCCCTCACCTTCACCCGGCCACATCACCCTACAGGGGACTCTATGATACGACTACACAGCCCTCACCTCCACCCGGCCACATCACCTACAGGGGACTCTATGATACGACTACACAGCCCTCGCTTCTCCCGCCAACATCACCCTACAGGGGACTCTATGATACGACTACACAGCCCTCGCTTCTCCGCCAGCATCACCCTACAGGGGACTCTATGATACGACTACACAGCCCTCGCTTCTCCGCCAGCATCACCCTACAGGAGACTCTATCATATGACAAACCAGCCCTCACCTTCTCCCGCCAACATCACCCTACAGGGCACTCTATAATACGAAAAACATAGCCCTCACCTCCACCCGGCCACATCACCCTACAGGGGACTTTATGATACAACTGCACAGCCCTTGCCTCCACCCGGCCACCTCACCCTACAGGGGACTCTATGATACGACTACACAGCCCTCACCTCCACCCAGCAACATCACCCTACAGGGGACTCTATGATACGACTACACAGCCCTCACCCCCACCCAGCCACATCACCCTACAGGGGACTCTATGATACGACTACACAGCCCTCACATCCATCGAGCCACATCACCCTACAGGGGACTCTATGATACGACTACACAGCCCTCACCTTCACCCGGCCACATCACCCTACAGGGGACTCTATGATACGACTACACAGCCCTCACCTCCACCCGGCCACATCACCCTACAGGGGACTCTATGATACGACTACACAGCCCTCACCTCCACCCAGCCACATCACCCTACAGGGGACTCTATGATACGACTACACAGCCCTCGCTTCTCCCGCCAATATCACCCTACAGGGGACTCTATAATACAACTACACAGCCCTCGCTTCTCCTGCCAACATCACCCTACAGGGGACTCTATGATACGACTACACAGCCCTCACCTTCTTCTGCCAACATCACCCTACAGGAGACTCTGATACGACTACACAGCCCTCGCCTCCACCCAGCCACATCACCCTACAGGGGACTCTATCATACAACTAACCAGCCCTCAACTCCACCCGGCCACATCACCCTACAGGAGACTCTATGATACGACTACACAGCCCTCACCTCCACCAGGCCACATCACCTACAGGGGACTCTATGATACAACTACACAGCCCTCACCTCCACCCGGCCACATCACCTACAGGGGACTCTATGATACGACTACACAGCCCTCGCGTTCTCCCAGCCACATCACTCTACAGGGGACTCTATAATACGAAAAACACAGCCCTCACCTCCCCCCGGCCAGATCACCCTACAGGGGACTCTATGATACGACTACCCAACCCTCACCTCCCTCCGGCCACATCACCCTACAGGGCACTCTATAATACGAAAAACACAGCCCTCACCTCCACCCGGCCACATCACCCTACAGGGGACTCTATGATACGACTAAACAGCCCTCACCCAGCCACATCACCCTACAGGGGACTATATGATACGACTAAACAGCCCTCACCCAGCCACATCACCCTACAGGAGACTCTATGATACGACTACACAGCCCTCACCTCCACCCAGCCACATCACCCTACAGGAGACTCTATGATACGACTACACAGCCCTCACCTCCACCCAGCCACATCACCCTACAGGGGACTCTATGATACGACTACACAGCCCTCACCTCCACCCGGCCACAACACCCTACAGGGGACTCTATGATACAACTACACAGCCCTCACCTCCACCCGGCCACATCACCCTACAGGGGACTCTATGATACAACTACACAGCCCTCGCCTCCACCCAGCCACATCACCCTACAGGGGACTCTATGATACGACTACACAGCCCTCACCTCCACCCAGCCACATCACCCTACGGGGGAGGAGGGCCTCCTATTTCTTTGGTCTTTTCCTAGCTGTATCTTTTAGTCTTATAGCTTTTACGTTCTCATATTTATCTATCTTAGGATTAGTCTGGGGTCATGTGGATCCAGGAATTTTCCCCATGGGCCGGAAAGCACATCCATAGACACACCCCCTTGCTATCAGTCTGTTGCCCTTTATGCACCATACAGGGGGAAGTTATGTTTATTTGATATGTTTTTTTTTATATACTCACGGTATTTTTTTTTTCTCCTCCTCTCCAATTTTTCACAAGTGAGGTGAGATTTTGTGTTTTTTATATAAGATATTCCTACTTTTGTGACTGATTTGTATGGAATGTTTTCTTTGCTTTCTCCATAGTTTACCTCATCATACCATCTACAAGTTTATGTACCCAACATTAATAGCTGGTCCTGATGAAGCGGGGGGGATCCTGTGAAACGCGTTGTTACAATGGGGGACGATGCCTTGGGGGTCGTTATTTTACCCCCCCTAATATTACCGGTTGAGAATTGATAAGATCTTCCATGATGTGACCGAGATATCGCAGAATATCCAGGCAGAGTCTCACTCCTCTGTGTGTATTTCTGCCCCCCCCTCCCCTCCCCCAGCTGGTGCGACTGTAAATATCTTCTTCACCATCTCTGACAGCTAGAAAATCCGAGCGCAGCGCATTCTTGTGTGGCGGCGTATCTTCTGACTGAGGAGCTGGAAGGCAGCCAATCACCTGGAGGGGAATCCTCCTGCAGTCACTCCGGCATTAGACACACCTCTACGATCTCCCATCTGAGATCAGACAGTACAGCCATGTGATATCAGTTCTGAGTGGAGTCTGGGGATCACCCCTCTTCTGCCAGTGTTAGCATCTCCCCACTGCACTGGCTCAATCCTGTGTAGCAGGGGATCAGGCTGGGGGACAGTGAGAGCGGGGGGGGGGGGGGTTGATATTGGGGGAGGGGTGGTAGTGAAATTCTGACAGGGGTGCTGATATTTGGGGGGGATAATGAGATATGGGGGTAGTACGGGTGGTGTACCCCTCAAGGTTGTGTTCTTGGTATATGGGGGTAGTACGGGTTGTGTATCCCTCTGGGTTGTGTCCCCGGTATATGGGGGTAGTACAGGTGGTTTATCCCTCTGGGTTGTGTCCCCGGTATATGGGGGTAATACGGGTGGTGTATCCCTCAGGGTTGTGTTCCCGGTGTATGGGGGTAGTACAGGTGGTTTATCCCTCTGGGTTGTGTCCCCGGTATATGGGGGTAGTACGGGTTGTGTATCCCTCAGGGTTGTGTTCCCGGTGTATGGGGGTAGTACGGGTGGTTTATCACTCTGGGTTGTGTCCCCGGTATATGGGGGTAGTACAGCTTGTGTACCCCTCAGGGTTGTGTTCTCAGTATATGGAGGTAGTACAGGTGGTGTAGCTCTCTGGGTTGTGTCCTCGGTATATGGAGATAGTACAGGTGGTGTATCCCTCAGGGTTGTGTCCCCAGTATATGGGGGTAGTACGGGTGGTGTATCCCTCTGGGTTGTGTCCCCGGTATATGGAGGTATTACAGGTGGTGTATCCCTCAGGGTTGTGTCCCCGGTATATAGGGGTAATACGGGTGGTGTAGCCCTCTGGGTTGTGTCCCCGGTATATGGGGGTAGTACGGCTGGTGTACCCCTCAGGGTTGTGTTCTCGGTATATGGGGGTAGTACAGGTGGTGTAGCCCTTTGGGTTGTGTCCATGGTATATGGAGGTAGTACAGGTGGTGTTCCCCTTGGGGTTGTGTTCCCGGTATATGGAGGGTAGTACGGGCGGTGTACCCCTCAGGGTTGTGTTCTCGGTATATGGGGGTAGTACAGGTGGTGTAGCCCTTTGGGTTGTGTCCATGGTATATGGAGGTAGTACAGGTTGTGTATCCCTCAGGGTTGTGTCCCCGGTATATGGGGGTAGTACGGGTCGTGTATCCCTCAGGGTTGTGTCCCCGGTATATGGAGGTAGTACAGGTGGTGTATCCCTCAGGGTTGTGTCCCCGGTATATGGGGGTAGTACAGGTGGTGTAGCCCTTTGGGTTGTGTCCATGGTATATGGAGGTAGTACAGGTGGTGTTCCCCTTGGGGTTGTGTTCCCGGTATATGGAGGGTAGTACGGGCGGTGTACCCGTCGGGGTTGTGTTCCCGGTATGTGAGGAGTAGTATGGGCGGTGTACTCCTTGGGGTTGTGTTCCCGGTATATGAAGGGTAGTATGGACGGTGTACCCTTCAGGGTTGCGTCTCTCGCTGTTCTGATCCTGGATTCAGGTTCCGTACCGAAGGATCCTAAACCTCCTGATCTTATATAGTTATATAGAGTTCAAGCCCCCCCGAGCCCCCCATTCAGATATACACACCGATCACCCATAACCTTATGACCACCTACCTAATATTGAGTAGGTGCCCCTTTTGCAGCCAAAACAGCCCAGACACGTCTAGGCATGGACTCCAAAGTGCCGTCCACATGAATGGCAGGACCAAGGTGTCCCAGCAGAACATTGACCAAAGCCTCATACTGCCTTTGCCGGCTTCTTCCCATAATGCATCCTGGTGCCATCTCTTCCCCAGGTAAGTGACCCACCTACACCCACCCGGCCATCCACATGATGCAACAGAAAACGTGATTCATCAGACCAGGCCACCTTCTTCCATTGCTCTGTGGTCCAGTTCTGATGTTCACGTGCCCATTGTAGGCACATTTGGCTGTGGACACGGGTCAGCATGGCGGCCCTGACCAGGCTACACACCCCATACACAACAAACTGTGATGGACAATAGTTCCGCTTTCAACAAAACGCTATGGCTGATTGGTGTACATTCATTCCGTATATATATTGGGAAGCCGGCACATGAGATGGGGGACACATCTCCCCGTGTCCAGGACTTGGTGGAATGTTGGTATGTCGGGTGGACACTCCACTCTGTGAATATACCATTTGAGTGGAGTAATAATTTGAGGCGTGTATATACAATAATATTTAATATAAAAACACAATCTTCCCTTCAGTCCTACATTCTGTCTGATAATCAATGAATAACCCTTTCATTGCCGGTCTTCTCTCAGTAGTCTTCTTTTTCTTTCTGTGACAAGAGAACTAATAGGATCCTTTATAGAGCCACCAGATGCTGGTGGTACCAGCCAGGCAGCATGGAGTCCACATTGGAGGCCCAACCTTCTGGAATTGGGAGCCATCAGACGCTGGGGTCATCAGCCAGGCCATATAGAGTTCACATTGGAGGCCCAACCTTCTCGAATTGGGAGCCATCACACGCTGGGGTCATCAGCCAGGGAATATAGAGTTCACATTGGAGGCCCAACCTTCTGGAATTGGGAGCCATCAGACGCTGGGGTCATCAGCCAGGGAATATAGAGTTCACATTGGAGGCCCAACCTTCTCGAATTGGGAGCCATCAGACGCTGGGGTCATCAGCCAGGGAATATAGAGTTCACATTGGAGGCCCAACCTTCTCGAATTGGGAGCCATCAGGCTCTGGGGTCATCAGCCAGGCCATATAGAGTCCACATTGGAGGCCCAACCTTCTCGAATTGGGAGCCATCACACGCTGGTGTCATCAGCCAGGCCATATAGAGTCCACATTGGAGGCCCAACCTTCTCGAATTGGGAGCCATCAGGCTCTGGGGTCATCAGCCAGGCCATATAGAGTCCACATTGGAGGCCCAACCTTCTCGAATTGGGAGCCATCAGGCTCTGGGGTCATCAGCCAGGCCATATAGAGTCCACATTGGAGGCCCAACCTTCTCGAATTGGGAGCCATCACACGCTGGTGTCATCATCCAGGCCATATAGAGTCCACATTGGAGGTCCAACCTTCTGGAACAGAGAGCCATCAGATACTGGTGTCATCAGCCAGGCTGTATAGAGTTCACATTGGAGGCCCAACCAGCATATAGAGTCATCAGCTGGGCAGTATGAAGTCCACATTGGAGACCCGGCCTTCCAGAATAGAGAGCCATCAGACATCGGTGTCACCGGTCAGTCTGTATAGAGCCCATAGTGGAGGCCCAACCTTCCAGGATATGGAGCCATCAGGACACTGGTGTCATCAGCCAGACTGTATGGAGTCCACATTGGAGGCTCAACCTTCCGGAATATATTCCATGATACAAAATGGTCATCCTGGAGGTGGCGTCAGTGGCAGATTTTCTCCGTCATCTCTCTCTGTAGAAAGAAAAGTCTCTGGAATTATTTGTATTTTCAGGGCTGGTGGGCAGAGAACATTCTAGACCATTCTATTCTAGGAAGAGAAATGTATGGGATCAGATGAGTCCAATTCTCAGAAGATCCCAGAGGAACACCATATACCAGTTCTGACTGTCCAGAAACTTCTATGCTGGGGGGCGGCTGTACCTCTATAGTCAGAAAGTCCCATCAGAACTGAGGAACGTTGG
Organism: Lithobates sylvaticus; assembly: GCA_028564925.1. Taxonomy (NCBI): domain Eukaryota; kingdom Metazoa; phylum Chordata; class Amphibia; order Anura; family Ranidae; genus Lithobates; species Lithobates sylvaticus. The sequence goes on from CM053032.1 coordinate 274,226,655, forward strand.
GCCTCATTCCTCAGGGGTGTCCCTCAGATCCCTACAGTGGGTGGTCCACATCTACCTTTGTTACCCATAGCAACTGATCAGTCCCTTTTATTCCTGTACTAGGGATTTATCTATGGGGCCCTGAGCGGTCTGTATGTCAGTACTTCGTACTCTGGTACTCGGTATTTGTCTATGGGGCCCCTGAGCAGTCTGTATGTCAGTCCCTGGTATTCCTGTACTGAAGATTTATCTCCGGGGCCTCTGAGCTGTCTGTATGTCAGTCCCTCGTATTCCTGTACTCAGGATTTATCCATGGGGCCCCTGAGTGGTCTGTATGTACTGAGGATTTATGGGGCCCCTGAGTGGTCTGTATGTACTGAGGATTTATGGGGCCCCTGAGCAGTCTGTATGTACTGAGGATTTATGGGGCCCCTGAGCGGTCTGTATGTACTGAGGATTTATGGGGCCCCTGAGCAGTCTGTATGTACTGAGGATTTATGGGGCCCCTGAGCGGTCTGTATGTACTGAGGATTTATGGGGCCCCTGAGCGGTCTGTATGTACTGAGGATTTATGGGGCCCCTGAGTGATCTGTATGATCTGTATGTACTGAGGATTCATGGGGCCCCTGAGTGGCCTGTATGTACTCAGGATCTCTCCATGGGGCCCCTGAGTGGCCTGTATGTACTCAGGATCTCTCCATGGGGCCCCTGAGTACTCCATGTATAAATACATAAGGGGGATATGATCTCCATGTATAAATACACAAGGGGGGATATGATCTCCATGTATAAATACATAAGGGGGGTATGATCTCTATGTATAAATACATAAGGGGGGATATGATCTCCATGTATAAATACATAAGGGGGGTATGATCTCCATGTGTAAATACATAACGGGGGTATGATCTCCATGTGTAAATACATAACGGGGGTATGATCTCCATGTGTAAATACATAAGGGGGGATATGATCTCCATGTATAAATACATAAGGGTATATGATCTCCATGTATAAATACATAAGGGGGATATGATCTCTATGTATAAATACATAAGGGGGGATATGATCACCATGTATAAATACATAAGGGGGATATGATCACCATATATAAATACATAAGGGGGATATGATCTCTATGTATAAATACATAAGGGGGGATATGATCACCATGTATAAATACATAAGGGGGGGATATGATCTCCATGTATAAATACATAAGGGGGGGTCATGATCTCCATGTATAAATAGATAAGGGGGGGTATGATCACCATGTATAAATACATAAGGGGGATATGATCTCCATGTATAAATACATAAGGGGGATATGATCTCCATGTATAAATACATAAGGGGGGATATGATCTCCATGTATAAATATATAAGGGGGGATATGATCATCATGTATAAATATATAAGGGGGGATATGATCTCCATGTATAAATACATAAGGGGGGATATGATCTCCATGTATAAATACATAAGGGGGGGTCATGATCTCCATGTATAAATAGATAAGGGGGGATATGATCACCATGTATAAATACATAAGGGGGATATGATCTCCATGTATAAATACATAAGGGGGATATGATCTCCATGTATAAATACATAAGGGGGATATGATCTTCATGTATAAATACATAAGGGGGGATATGATCTCCATGTATAAATACATAAGGGGGTATGATCTCCCATGGGGCCCCTGAGTGGCCTGTATGTACTCAGGATCTCCCTATGGGGCCCCTGAGTGGCCCGTATGTACTCAGGATTCATGGGGCCCCTGAGTGATCTGTATGTACTGAGGATTTGTGGGGCCCCTGAGTGGCCTGTGTGTACTCAGGATTCATGGGGCCCCTGAGTGATCTGTATGTACTCAGGATTCATGGGGCCCCTGAGTGGCCTGTATGTACTCAGGATCTCTCCATGGGGCCCCGAGTGGCCTGTATGTACTCAGGATCTCTCCATGGGGCCCCTGAGTGGCCTGTATGTTGGGGGATGGGTATTTCAGGTTGGATTTCCCCGTCCTCGGTGACACACGGGACATCTGATAAGTCGGCTGAGTCATGGTGTTATTGATAGTGAGGATGATGTAATCCCGTCCTGACACGCGGGCCCCGTGAGTGTGCGTGCCGCCCTCATCATTCACCAATCACACCTGTGTGGGGCCCGGAGCAGAGCGAGGTGAGTGACGACGTGTGATGATGAAATATTTCAGAAGATGGAAACATGCAGAGGCTGCAGAGAGTGCGGCACTGTGTACACACAATGTCACCCATGTCCCCAGATCCACACATCACTGAATACATTCTCTCTTGAGAAGAGGAGATAAGGGGGGATATGATCTTCATGTATAAATACATAAGGGGGGATATGATCTCCATGTATAAATACATAAGGGGGGGATATGATCTCCATGTATAAATACATAAGGGGGGATATGATCTCCATGTATAAATACATAAGGGGGATATGATCTCCATGTATAAATACATAAGGGGGGATATGATCTCCATGTATAAATACATAAGGGGGGATATGATCTCCATGTATAAATACATACGGGGGGATATGATCTCCATGTATAAATACATAAGGGGGATATGATCTCCATGTATAAATACATACGGGGGGATATGATCTCCATGTGTAAATACATAAGGGGGGATATGATCTCCATGTATAAATACATAAGGGGGATATGATCTCCATGTATAAATACATAAGGGGGATATGATCTCCATGTATAAATACATAAGGGGGGATATGATCTCCATGTATAATACATAAGGGGGGATATGATCTCCATGTATAAATACATAAGGGGGGGATATGGTCTCCATGTATAAATACATAAGGGGGGATATGATCTCCATGTATAATACATAAGGGGGGGATATGATCTCCATGTATAAATACATAAGGGGGGATATGATCTCCATGTATAAATACATAAGGGGGATATAATCTCTATGTATAAATACATAAGGGGGGGGGGATATGATCTCCATGTGTAAATACATAAGGGGGGATATGATCTCCATGTATAAATACATAAGGGGATATGATCTCCATGTATAAATACAGAAGGGGGATATAATCTCTATGTATAAATACATAAGGGGGGGGGATATGATCTCCATGTGTAAATACATAAGGGGGGATATGATCTCCATGTATAAATACATAAGGGGGATATGATCTCCATGTATAAATACATAAGGGGGGATATGATCTCCATGTATAAATACATAAGGGGGGATATGATCTCCATGTATAATACATAAGGGGGGATATGATCTCCATGTATAATACATAAGGGGGGATATGGTCTCCATGTATAAATACATAAGGGGGGGATATGATCTCCATGTATAAATACATAAGGGGGGATATGATCTCCATGTATAAATACATAAGGGGGGATATGATCTCCATGTATAAATACATAAGGGGGATATGATCTCCATGTATAAATACATAAGGGGGGATATGATCTCCATGTATAAATACATAAGGGGGGGATATGATCTCCATGTATAAATACATAAGGGGGGATATAATCTCTATGTATAAATACATAAGGGGGGGATATGATCTCCATGTGTAAATACATAAGGGGGATATGATCTCCATGTATAAATACATAAGGGGGATATGATCTCCATGTATAAATACAGAAGGGGGGATATAATCTCTATGTATAAATACATAAGGGGGGGGATATGATCTCCATGTGTAAATACATAAGGGGGGATATGATCTCCATGTATAAATACATAAGGGGGATATGATCTCCATGTATAAATACATAAGGGGGATATGATCTCCATGTATAAATACATAAGGGGGGGGTATGATCTCCATATATAAATACATAAGGGGGGATATGATCTCCATGTATAAATACATAAGGGGGGATATGATCTCCATGTATAAATACACAAGGGGGGATATGATCTCCATGTATAAAAACATAAGGGGGGGTATGATCTCTATGTATAAATACATAAGGGGGGATATGATCTCCATGTATAAATACATAAGGGGGGTATGATCTCCATGTGTAAATACATAACGGGGGTATGATCTCCATGTGTAAATACATAAGGGGGGGGGGATATGATCTCCATGTGTAAATACATAAGGGGGGATATGATCTCCATGTATAAATACATAAGGGGTATATGATCTCCATGTATAAATACATAAGGGGGATATGATCTCTATGTATAAATACATAAGGGGGGATATGATCACCATGTATAAATACATAAGGGGGGATATGATCACCATATATAAATACATAAGGGGGGATATGATCTCTATGTATAAATACATAAGGGGGGATATGATCACCATGTATAAATACATAAGGGGGGGGGATATGATCTCCATGCATAAATACATAAGGGGGGATATGATCTCCATGTATAAATACATAAGGGGGGGTCATGATCTCCATGTATAAATAGATAAGGGGGGTATGATCACCATGTATAAATACATAAGGGGGATATGATCTCCATGTATAAATACATAAGGGGGATATGATCTCCATGTATAAATACATAAGGGGGGATATGATCTCCATGTATAAATATATAAGGGGGGATATGATCATCATGTATAAATATATAAGGGGGGATATGATCTCCATGTATAAATACATAAGGGGGGATATGATCTCCATGTATAAATACATAAGGGGGGGTCATGATCTCCATGTATAAATAGATAAGGGGGGATATGATCACCATGTATAAATACATAAGGGGGATATGATCTCCATGTATAAATACATAAGGGGGATATGATCTCCATGTATAAATACATAAGGGGGGATATGATCTTCATGTATAAATACATAAGGGGGGATATGATCTCCATGTATAAATACATAAGGGGGGATATGATCTCCATGTATAAAACATAAGGGGGATATGATCTCCATGTATAAATACATAAGGGGGTATGATCTCCATGTATAAATACATAAGGGGGTATGATCTCCATGTATAAATACATAAGGGGGATATGATCTCCATGTATAAATACATAAGGGGGGATATGATCTCCATGTATAAATACATAAGGGGGATATGATCTCCATGTATAAATACATAAGGGGGTATGATCTCCATGTATAAATACATAAGGGGGGATATGATCTCCATGTATAAATACACAAGGGGGGATATGATCTCCATGTATAAATACATAAGGGGGGGGTATGATCTCTATGTATAAATACATAAGGGGGGATATGATCTCCATGTATAAATACATAAGGGGGGTATGATCTCCATGTGTAAATACATAAGGGGGGATATGATCTCCATGTATAAATACATAACGGGGGTATGATCTCCATGTGTAAATACATAAGGGGGATATGATCTCCATGTATAAATACATAAGGGGTATATGATCTCCATGTATAAATACATAAGGGGGATATGATCTCTATGTATAAATACATAAGGGGGGATATGATCACCATGTATAAATACATAAGGGGGATATGATCTCCATGTATAAATACATAAGGGGGGGATATGATCTCCATGTATAAATACATAAGGGGGGGTCATGATCTCCATGTATAAATAGATAAGGGGGGGTATGATCACCATGTATAATACATAAGGGGGATATGATCTCCATGTATAAATACATAAGGGGGATATGATCTCCATGTATAAATACATAAGGGGGGATATGATCTCCATGTATAAATATATAAGGGGGGATATGATCATCATGTATAAATATATAAGGGGGATATGATCTCCATGTATAAATACATAAGGGGGATATGATCTCCATGTATAAATACATAAGGGGGGGTCATGATCTCCATGTATAAATAGATAAGGGGGGATATGATCACCATGTATAAATACATAAGGGGGATATGATCTCCATGTATAAATACATAAGGGGGATATGATCTCCATGTATAAATACATAAGGGGGATATGATCTTCATGTATAAATACATAAGGGGGGATATGATCTCCATGTATAAATACATAAGGGGGTATGATCTCCATGTATAAATACATAAGGGGGGATATGATCTCCATGTATAAATACATAAGGGGGTATGATCTCCATGTATAAATACATAAGGGGGGGTCATGATCTCCATGTATAAATACATAAGGGGGGATATGATCTCCATGTATAAATACATAAGGGGGGGATATGATCTCCATGTATAAATACATAAGGGGGGATATGATCTTCATGTATAAATACATAAGGGGGGATATGATCTCCATGTATAAATACATAAGGGGGTATGATCTCCATGTATAAATACATAAGGGGGGATATGATCTCCATGTATAAATACATAAGGGGGATATGATCTTCATGTATAAATACATAAGGGGGGATATGATCTCCATGTATAAATAAATAAGGGGGATATGATCTCCATGTATAAATACATAAGGGGGGATATGATCTCCATGCCTAAATACATAAGGGGGGATATGATCTCCATGTATAAATACATAAGGGGGGATATGATCTCTATGTATAAATACATAAGGGGGGTATGATCTTCATGTATAAATACATAAGGGGGGATATGATCTCCATGTATAAATAAATAAGGGGGGATATGATCTCCATGTATAAATACATAAGGGGGGATATGATCTCCATGAATAAATACATAAGGGGGGGGGTATGATCTCCATGTATAAATACATAAGGGGGGGATATGTTCTCCATGTATAAATAAATAAGGGGGGATATGATCTCCATGTATAAATACATAAGGGGGGATATGATAAATACATAAGGGGGGTATGATCTCCATGTATAAATACATAAGGGGGGATATGATCTCCATGTATAAATACATAAGGGGGGATATGATCTCCATGTATAAATACATAAGGGGGGTGGGGGGGGGGTGGGATATGATCTCCATGTATAAATACATAAGGGGGAGATATGATCTCCATGTATAAATACATAAGGGGGGTATGATCTCCATGTATAAATACATAAGGGGGGGTCATGATCTCCATGTATAAATACAGAAGGGGGTATATAATCTCTATGTATAAATACATAAGGGGGGATATGATCTCCATGTATAAATAAATAAGGGGGGGATATGATCTCCATGTATAATACATAAGGGGGGATATGATCTCCATGTATAAATACATAAGGGGGGATATGATCTCCCTGTATAAATACATAAGGGGGGATATGATCTCCATGTATAAATACATAAGGGGGATACGATCTCCATGTATAAATACATAAGGGGATATGATCTCCATGTATAAATACATAAGGGGGATATGATCTCCATGTATAAATACATAAGGGGGGGTATGATCTCCATGTATACATATATAAGGGGGATATGATCTCCATGTATACATACATAAGGGGGTATGATCTCCATGTATACATACATAAGGGGGGATATGATCTCCAAGTATACATACATAAGGGGGGATATGATCTCCATGTATACATACATAAGGGTGGGATATGATCTCCATGTATAATACATAAGGGGGGGGATATTTGGAGCACACATGCCATGAATCGCATTGTTTGGGGGGGGGGGGGGGATTATCACACATTTGTATCAGGATTCGCACTCAGTGTTGTTTTCTTGTGACCTCATTGGTATATTATGGGGGTTTTCTGGGGTACTTTCACCATACAGGGGGTCCCCGGTTTACAAACAAGATAGGGACTGTAGGTTTGTTCTTAAGTTGAATCTGTTTTGTAAGTCGGAACAGGTACATTTTTTAAGTGTAGCTCAAGCCAAAAAATCTAGTTTTAAGTTTTTTAGATAACATAAAGAAGGGTTATCACCCCTGTAACATTTGTTTTTGCTGTCTGTGCCCCTGTTCAGAAGATTTCACCTCACCTTCTGTCCCAATGACAATTGGATTTTGAAAATTTTGGTTGTTAGGGAAGCATCGACTGGTGATAAAGCATCAATGGACACCTTTTACCCATATTAACTCTTACAGGAGTGAATTTCCCTTTCTAGGGGTAGATTTCCTCTCACTTCCTGTTGTTTCCCTCCGTTTGTAAGTCGGATGTTTGTAAGTCGGGGACCCCCTGTATATGAGGTTGGGGAATATTATTTGTTTATGTTGTGTGTTGATTTTTTCATACATATTTATAATTGTGTTGCGCTGCACTTTAAGATATTATTATAATCTGGTTGTATCTCCCCTTGTGTGAGTCCACTACGCAATCCTCAGTCGAAATCCAATCGGATTGGCCCTCTCACTACCTGGGAGATGTGAAGGGGATTGTCCAATCCGGAGGTAGGCGTGTCCCACCATACATACTCCATGTATAAATACATAAGGGGGGGTCATGATCTCCATGTATAAATACATAAGGGGGATATGATCTCCATGTATAAATACATAAGGGGGGGTCATGATCTCCATGTGTAAATACATAACGGGGGTATGATCTCCATGTGTAAATACATACCGGGGGTATGATCTCCATGTGTAAATACATAAGGGGGGATATGATCTCCATGTATAAATACATAAGGGTATATGATCTCCATGTATAAATACATAAGGGGGATATGATCTCTATGTATAAATACATAAGGGGGGGATATGATCACCATGTATAAATACATAAGGGGGATATGATCACCATATATAAATACATAAGGGGGATATGATCTCTATGTATAAATACATAAGGGGGGATATGATCACCATGTATAATACATAAGGGGGGGATATGATCTCCATGCATAAATACATAAGGGGGGATATGATCTCCATGTATAAATACATAAGGGGGGGTCATGATCACCATGTATAAATAGATAAGGGGGGTATGATCACCATGTATAAATACATAAGGGGGATATGATCTCCATGTATAAATACAAAAGGGGATATGATCTCCATGTATAAATACATAAGGGGGGATATGATCTCCATGTATAAATATATAAGGGGGGATATGATCATCATGTATAAATATATAAGGGGGGATATGATCTCCATGTATAAATACATAAGGGGGGATATGATCTCCATGTATAAATACATAAGGGGGGGTCATGATCTCCATGTATAAATAGATAAGGGGGGATATGATCCCCATGTATAAATACATAAGGGGGATATATGATCTCCATGTATAAATACATAAGGGGGGATATGATCTCCATGTATAAATACATAAGGGGGGATATGATCTTCATGTATAAATACATAAGGGGGATATGATCTCCATGTATAAATACATAAGGGGGTATGATCTCCATGTATAAATACATAAGGGGGAGATATGATCTCCATGTATAAATACATAAGGGGGTATGATCTCCATGTATAAATACATAAGGGGGTATGATCTCCATGTATAAATACATAAGGGGGATATGATCTCCATGTATAAATACATAAGGGGGGATATGATCTCCATGTATAAATACATAAGGGGGGATATGATCTCCATATATAAATACATAAGGGGGTATGATCTCCATGTATAAATACATAAGGGGGATATGATCTCCATGTATAAATACATAAGGGGGGATATGATCTCCATGTATAAATACATAAGGGGGGGGGGGGGGGGTATGATCTCTATGTATAAATACATAAGGGGGGATATGATCTCCATGTATAAATACATAAGGGGGGGTATGATCTCCATGTATAAATACATAAGGGGGGATACGATCTCCATGTATAAATACATAAGGGGGGGATATGATCTCCATGTATAAATACATAAGGGGGGATATGATCTCCATGTATAAATACATAAGGGTATATGATCTCCATGTATAAATACATAAGGGGATATGATCTCTATGTATAAATACATAAGGGGGGATATGATCACCATGTATAAATACATAAGGGGGGATATGATCACCATGTATAAATACATAAGGGGGATATGATCTCTATGTATAAATACATAAGGGGGATATGATCACCATGTATAAATACATAAGGGGAATATGATCTCCATGTATAAATACATAAGGGGGGGGGGATATGATCTCCATGTATAAATACATAAGGGGGGGTATGATCTCCATGTATAAATACATAAGGGGGGGTATGATCACCATGTATAAATACATAAGGGGGATATGATCTCCATGTATAAATACATAAGGGGGATATGATCTCCATGTATAAATACATAAGGGGGGATATGATCTCCATGTATAAATACATAAGGGGGGATATGATCATCATGTATAAATATATAAGGGGGATATGATCTCCATGTATAAATACATAAGGGGGGATATGATCTCCATGTATAAATACATAAGGGGGGGTCATGATCTCCATGTATAAATACATAAGGGGGATATGATCACCATGTATAAATACATAAGGGGGATATGATCTCCATGTATAAATACATAAGGGGGGGATATGATCTCCATGTATAAATACATAAGGGGGGATATGATCTACATGTATAAATACATAAGGGGGGATATGATCTCCATGTATAAATACATAAGGGGGATATGATCTCCATGTATAAATACATAAGGGGGATATGATCTCCATGTATAAATACATAAGGGGGTATGATCTCCATGTATAAATACATAAGGGGGTATGATCTCCATGTATAAATACATAAGGGGGATATGATCTCCATGTATAAATACATAAGGGGGATATGATCTCCATGTATAAATACATAAGGGGGGATATGATCTCCATGTATAAATACATAAGGGGGGTATGATCTCCATGTATAAATACATAAGGGGGGATATGATCTCCATGTATAAATACACAAGGGGGGATATGATCTCCATGTATAAATACATAAGGGGGGGGTATGATCTCTATGTATAAATACATAAGGGGGGATATGATCTCCATGTATAAATACATAAGGGGGGTATGATCTCCATGTGTAAATACATAAGGGGGGATACGATCTCCATATATAAATACATAACGGGGGATATGATCTCCATGTATAAATACATAAGGGGGGATATGATCTCCATGTATAAATACATAAGGGTATATGATCTCCATGTATAAATACATAAGGGGGGATATGATCTCTATGTATAAATACATAAGGGGGGATATGATCACCATGTATAAATACATAAGGGGGGATATGATCACCATATATAAATACATAAGGGGATATGATCTCTATGTATAAATACATAAGGGGGGGATATGATCACCATGTATAAATACATAAGGGGGGATATGATCTCCATGTATAAATACATAAGGGGGGGATATGATCTCCATGTATAAATACATAAGGGGGGATATGATCTCCATGTATAAATAGATAAGGGGGGGTATGATCACCATGTATAAATACATAAGGGGGATATGATCTCCATGTATAAATACATAAGGGGGATATGATCTCCATGTATAAATACATAAGGGGGGATATGATCTCCATGTATAAATATATAAGGGGGGATATGATCATCATGTATAAATATATAAGGGGGGATATGATCTCCATGTATAAATACATAAGGGGGGATAAGATCTCCATGTATAAATACATAAGGGGGGGTATGATCTCCATGTATAAATAGATAAGGGGGGATATGATCACCATGTATAAATACATAAGGGGGATATGATCTCCATGTATAAATACATAAGGGGGATATGATCTCCATGTATAAATACATAAGGGGGATATGATCTTCATGTATAAATACATAAGGGGGGATATGATCTCCATGTATAAATACATAAGGGGGGATATGATCTCCATGTATAAATACATAAGGGGGGATATGATCTCCATGTATAAATACATAAGGGGGTATGATCTCCATGTATAAATACATAAGGGGGGGTCATGATCTCCATGTATAAATACATAAGGGGGATATGATCTCCATGTATAAATACATAAGGGGGGGATATGATCTCCATGTATAAATACAAAAGGGGGGATATGATCTTCATGTATAAATACATAAGGGGGATATGATCTCCATGTATAAATACATAAGGGGGTATGATCTCCATGTATAAATACATAAGGGGGGATATGATCTCCATGTATAAATACATAAGGGGGATATGATCTTCATGTATAAATACATAAGGGGGGATATGATCTCCATGTATAAATAAATAAGGGGGGATATGATCACCATGTATAAATACATAAGGGGGGATATGATCTCCATGCCTAAATACATAAGGGGGGATATGATCTCCATGTATAAATACATAAGGGGGGTATATGATCTCTATGTATAAATACATAAGGGGGGGTATGATCTTCATGTATAAATACATAAGGGGGGATATGATCTCCATGTATAAATAAATAAGGGGGGATATGATCTCCATGTATAATACATAAGGGGGGATATGATCTCCATGCCTAAATACATAAGGGGGGGGGGGTATGATCTCCATGTATAAATACATAAGGGGGGATATGATCTCTATGTATAAATACATAAGGGGGTATGATCTCCATGTATAATACATAAGGGGGTATGATCTCCATGTATAAAAACATAAGGGGGATATGATCTCCATGTATAAATACATAAGGGGGGTATGATCTCCATGTATAAATAAATAAGGGGGGATATGATCTCCATTAGGGATGAGCCGAACACCCCCGGTTCGGTTCGAACCAGAACCTTCGAACGGACCGAAAGTTCGCGCGAATTTTCGAACCCTATACGTTATAATGGACGCGAACGTTCGAAATCAAAAGTGCTAATTACAACGGCCAATATGCATGTTAATGTCATAAAACAGGTTTGGGGACCCGGGTCCTGCCCCAGGGGACATATATCAATGCAAAAAGAACTTTTAAAAACTAACGTTTTTTCGGGAGCAGTCATTTTAATGATGCATAAAGTGAAAAAAAAAAAGTGACATTTTCCTTTAAATATGGTACCTGGGGGGTGTCCAAAGTATGCCTGTGAAGTGGCATGTGTTTCCCGTGTTTAGAACTGTCCTTGCACAAAATGACATTTGTAAAGGAAAAAAAGAAGCCATTTAAAACCACTTGCGGCTTTAGGTTTGATCTTAAGTAGAATCTGAACAGGTACATTATGAAGTGTAGCTCCATCCCAAAAAAATCTATTTTTAAGCTTTTTGGAGAACATAGGGAGGGGTTATCACCCCTGTAACATTTGCTGTCTTTGCACATCTGTTCAGAACATGTCACCTCACTTTCCGTCCCAATGACAAATGTTTTTGGAAAAGTGGGGTTTTAATTGAAACAAGGATTGGTGATAAAGTATCAGTAGAGAGGAGATACTTTTTTCCCAAAATAAATCTAACAGGATAGAATTTCCCTTCCTAGGGGTAGATTTCCTCTCACTTCCTGTTTTCTCTTTCCATTTGCAAGTAGGAGTCGTTTGTAAGTTGGATGTTTGAAAGTAGGGGCCTGGCGTATATACTCTGCAGAAATTTGCCCTATTAGATGTTGGTGTAGCCACAAGACTGGTGGGCACAGGAATGGGCCCTGCTGTGAGTTAATAGATCAAGATTTATAATTGCATGCACCTGTTGAACAGGGCAGAAAAATTGGGCCTTGGTGGTGGTGGTGGTGGGTGGTGGTGGTGGACGGTGGACGGTTTTGCCACAAGACTGTAAGCTCTCACAGTTACTCTTGGTGGGCGCAGGAATGGGCCCTGCTGTGAGTTATTAGATCAAGATTTGTAATTGCAAGCACCTGATGAACAGGGCAGAAAAATTGGGCCTTTGGCGGTGGTGGTGGACGGTGTTGCCACAAGACTGTAGGCCCTCATAGTTACTCTTGGTGGGCGCAGGAATGGGCCCTGCTGTGAACTATTAGATCAAGATTTGTAATTACCCGCCCCTGTTAAACAGGGGCTGAAAAATTGTGCCTTAGGCACTGGTGCTGGTGCCACAACACTGCAACCCCTCACAGAGACTGTACTTGGAGCACAGCAGTCACACGTGTTGCGAAGCATTTTTTTAAAAAATTGTAAGTACACGCCCCTGTTAAACAGGGGCTGAAAAATTGTGCCTTAGGCACTGGTGCTGGTGCCACAACACTGCAACACGGCCCTCACAGAGACTGTACTTGGAGCACAGCAGTCACACGTGTTGCGAAGCATTTTTTTAAAAAATTGTAAGTACACGCCCCTGTTAAACAGGGGCTGAAAAATTGTGCCTTAGGCACTGGTGCTGGTGCCACAACACTGCAACACGGCCCTCACAGAGACTGTACTTGGAGCACAGCAGTCACACGTGTTGCGAAGCATTTTTTTAAAAAAATTGTAAGTACACGCCCCTGTTAAACAGGGGCTGAAAAATTGTGCCTTAGGCACTGGTGCTGGTGCCACAACACTGCAACACGGCCCTCACAGAGACTGTACTTGGAGCACAGCAGTCACACGTGTTGCGAAGCATTTTTTTAAAAAATTGTAAGTACACGCCCCTGTTAAACAGGGGCTGAAAAATTGTGCCTTAGGCACTGGTGCTGTGGCATGGATCATTGAGGAGGAGGAAGAGGATAGTCAGTGAACATAAGAGGACAGTCACTCAGCATCAGCATAGGCAGTCTTGAAGGGATGTGACATTAAAAATTATTCGGTTATATCCGCCTCAGGTGCCTGGTAGCTGGTGGTGATCCAAGACTGATTCATTTTGATGAATGTCAGTCGATCAACCGAGGCGGTGGACAGGCGCACCCTATGATCAGTCACAAATCCTCCAGCAGCACTGAATGTGCGTTCGGAAAGAACGCTGGAGGCAGGACAGGCCAGTAGCTCAATTGCATACTGTGCAAGCTCTGGCCAGTGATCCATCCTCAGGACCCAGTAAGCCAGAGGATTTTCGGTGGGAAAGGTGTCCAAGTCTGACCTTGCCCCAAGGTATTCCTGCACCATGTATATCAGACGCTGGCGATGGTTGCTGGAACCGATCATACCTTGGGGCTGCGGACTAAAAAATTGTCTGAACGCATCGGTCAGACGTCCACCTTCCCCACCGCTCCTTCTGCCACTGACCGAAGCCTCAGCAACTCGTCGCCCAGGACCAGGAGTTTGTAGCCTCCCAGTTTCTGGGAACGCGTTGCACAGACCTTTCTGCAAGGCCTCCCTGAGATGTCTCATCCTCTGCTCCCTCTGCGACGGCAAGATAAGGTCCGCAACCTTACCCTTGTACCGCGGATCAAGGAGAGTGGCCAGCCAGTAATGGTCCCTCTCCTTGATCCGAAGAACACGAGGATCCTTCCGCAGGCTTTGCAGGATCAGGGAGGCCATGCAGCGTAGGTTAGCTGAGGCATTCGGTCCGGAGTCTTCTGGGTCACTGAGGATGACATGATCGCCAGCCACCTCCTCCCAGCCACGTACAAGTCCACTGGCTTGTTGGGACTGTACATCATCCCTAAAAGACTGCTGCTGCTGATGCTGAGTGCCAGGCTCCACCTCCATGCTCACACAATCCTCCTCCTCCTCCTCCTCCTCCTCCTCCTCATCCTCTTCCTGTGTGATGGGTGGGACAGAAGGAACACTGTCCGGATAAAGGGGGCCTTGAGAGGCAAGGAAGTCCTCCTCTTCCTGCCTCTGTTCTGCCTCAAGTGCCCTGTCCATTATCCCACGCAGCGTATGCTCCAACAGGTGGACAAGAGGGACAGTGTCACTGATGCATGCACTGTCACTGCTCACCATCCTCGTGGCCTCCTCAAATGGTGAGAGGACAGTGCATGCATCCCTGATCATGCTCCACTGACGTGGGGAAAAAAACCCAAGCTCCCCTGACCCTGTCCTGGTGCCGTAGTCGCAAAGGTACTCATTGATGGCCCTCTGCTGCGTGTGCAGTCGCTGCAGCATGGCCAACGTTGAGTTCCACCTGGTGGGCATGTCAGATATTAGGCGGTTCTTGGGCAGGTTCAGCTCCTTTTGCAGCTCAGTCAGCCGAGCACTGGCATTATAAGATCGGCGGAAATGCACACAGACTTTCCTGGCCTGCCTCACGACATCCTGTAAGCCTGGGAACCTGCCCAAGAACCGCTGCACCACCAGGTTGAGGACGTGAGCCATGCAGGGCACATGGGTGAGCTGCCCCTGTCGCAGGGCGGAGAGGAGGTTGGTGCCATTGTCAGAAACGACCATTCCTGGCTTAAGCTGACGTGGCGTCAACCACCTCTCGGCCTGCCCCTGCAGAGCTGCCAGAACCTGGCCCAGTGTGGCTCCTGTCCCCCAAACACACCAGCGCAAGCACGGCATGGCATCTTTTTGCCTGCGTACTTGCGTAGCCCCTTGTACGCCTACGGAGCACCGCTGGTTCCAAGGACAGAGCACTGGAGGAAGAAGAAGAGGAGGGGGTGGAGGAGAGAGGTGTGTCACAACCAGTAGCAGTAGTCGCGTTTTGGAGGCGTGGTGGCGGAACAACCTCCAACACTACTGCACCTTGTCCTGCATCCCTCCCAGCTGCCAATAGAGTGACCCAATGGGCCGTGAAAGAAAGGTACCGTCCCTGTCCATGCCTGCTGGACCATGAGTCAGCGGTAATATGCACCTTACCGCTGACCGCCCTGTCCAGCGAGGCATGGACATTGCCCTCCACATGCCGGTAGAGAGACGGAATCGCCTTCCGCGAGAAAAAGTGGCGTTTGGGAACCTGCCACTGAGGAACCGCACATTGAACAAACTCACGGAAGGGGGCCGAGTCTACCAACTGAAAAGGCAGCAGTTGAAGTGCTAGCAATTTAGCAAGGCTAGCATTCAACCGCTGGGCATGTGGATGGCTGGGAGTGTACTTCTTTCTACGGTCCAGCAGCTGGGGCAGGGAAATTTGCCTGCTGCATTCGGACGTCGGTGTACTGCAAGTACTTGGTTGTGACACACCGAATTCTACACCTTCAGTCCTCTCAGAGCAGCTTTCAGAGAGGACTGAAGGTGTAGTGGGGATGGAGATCCCAGCTGAGGAGGAGCAAGGAGAGGTCCGCTTAGTTCTTTGGTGTGGGTCTTTTATGTGTGCCTGCCAACGAGCTGCATGGCAGGTCGCCATATGTCTGGTCATGCTTGTCGTGCCCAAGCGGCTGATGTTTTGGCCACGCGAGATACGCTTGAGACAAATATTGCAAATAGCAGTGGTGCGATCTGCTGCACTCGTCTCAAAAAAGGCCCACACCAAAGAACTTTTCTGATAACGTGCAGAGGCAGCGCCCTGCACAGGCGGAGCTCTGCGGTGTTGTACAGTTGCTGTGCTGGCCTCTACCTGGCCTCCAGGGGGCATCCTGCCTCGTTGGACATGTGACGCCGCATCCTCCTCCTCCTCGTCCTCCTCCTCATCCTCTCTCCCTTGAGGCACCCACGTGGAGTCAGTGACCTCATCATCCCCTCCCTCTTCACCACTAGAGCAAACCTGGCAGTAAGCTGCAGCTGGTGGAACTGTACTGCCAGATTCCTCAAGCTGGGTATCGTCATCCGAGCCTTCGAATCGTTGGGCATCCTCCTGGAGCATGTACCCAACACTGTGCTCAAAGAGTTCGGGGGACTCCTCAGGAGGACATGGTGGGTCTAGGGAAGGGGTGGCTGATGATGCTCTGTCAGTACCCTGAGCCTGGGTGAGAGAGGATGAGGAGGATGAGGAGGGCTTGGTCATCCATTCTACCAAGCCTTCAGCATGATGCGGCTCCACATGTCCAGCTGCCGAAAACAAAGACGCGCGTGTCCCATGGCCACGTGCTGATGACGATGCACGACCACGTCCACGTCCACGGCCACGTCCACTAGAAACAGAGCCTGCTGCCCTGTGTTCTTGGCTCTGCACGCTCTGCCTCCCCTTGGCGGTCTTCCAGCCATTGTAGTCGGTAGTCCTGTGGGTGCTGCTGAGAAGAAAATATAGGAGCTCTGTGTGATGCCACTAACACACTAGAAGTCCTATAGGTGCTTCTGCAAAGAAAATATAGGAGCTCTGTGTGATGCCACTAACACACTAGAAGTCCTGTGGGTGCTGCTGAAAAGAAAATATAGGAGCTCTGTGTGATGCCACTAACACACTAGAAGTCCTATGGGTGCTTCTGCAAAGAAAATAGAGGAGCTCTGTGTGATGCCACTAACACACTAGAAGTCCTGTGGGTGCTTCTGCAAAGAAAATAGAGGAGCTCTGTGTGATGCCACTAACACACTAGAAGTCCTGTGGGTGCTGCTGCAAAGAAAATATAGAGGAGCTCTCTGTGTGATGCCACTAACACACTAGAAGTCCTGTGGGTGCTTCTGCAAAGAAAATAGAGGAGCTCTGTGTGATGCCACTAACACACTAGAAGTCCTGTGGGTGCTGCTGAGAAGAAAATATAGGAGCTCTGTGTGATGCCACTAACACACTAGAAGTCCTATGGGTGC
The DNA here is from genome assembly GCA_028564925.1 of Lithobates sylvaticus. NCBI lineage: Eukaryota > Metazoa > Chordata > Amphibia > Anura > Ranidae > Lithobates > Lithobates sylvaticus. Next base: position 274,245,007 of record CM053032.1, read on the forward strand.
TTCTGCAAAGAAAATAGTCCTATGGGTGCTTCTGCAAAGAAAATAGGAGCTCTGTGTGATGCCACTAACACACTAGAAGTCCTGTGGGTGCTTCTGCTGCTGAGAAAAAATAGAGGAGCTCTGTGTGATGCCACTAACACACTAGAAGTCCTGTGGGTGCTGCTGAAAGAAAATATAGGAGCTCTGTGTGATGCCACTAACACACTAGAAGTCCTGTGGGTGCTTCTGCAAAGAAAATAGAGGAGCTCTGTGTGATGCCACTAACACAACACACTAGAAGTCCTGTGGGTGCTTCTGCAAAGAAAATAGAGGAGCTCTGTGTGATGCCACTAACACACTAGAAGTCCTGTGGGTGCTTCTGCAAAGAAAATAGAGGAGCTCTGTGTGATGAAGAACACATAGAAGTCCTATGGAAGAAAATATAGGCTCTGTGTGATGCCACTAACACACTAGAAGTCCTATGGGTGCTTCTGGGAAGAAAATATAGGAGCTCTGTGTGATGCCACTAACACACTAGAAGTCCTATGGTGCTTCTGGGAAGAAAATATAGGAGCTCTGTGTGTGCCACTAACACACTGATGCTGTGCCACTAACACACACTAGAAGTCCTATAGGTGCTTCTGGGAAGAAAATATAGGAGCTCTGTGTGATGCCACTAACACACTAGAAGTCCTATAGGTGCTTCTGGGAAGAAATATAGCTCTGTGTGTGTGATGGGACTAACACACTTCAAGTCCTATAGGTGCTTCTGGGAAGAAAATATAGGAGCTGTGTGTGATGCCACTAACACACTAGAAGTCCTATAGGTGCTTCTGGGAAGAAAATATAGCTCTGTGTGTGTGATGCCACTAACACACTACAAGTCCTATAGGTGCTTCTGGGAAGAAAATATAGCTCTGTGTGTGTGATGGGACTAACACACTTCAAGTCCTATAGGTGCTTCTGGGAAGAAAATATAGGAGCTCTGTGTGTGATGCCACTAACACACTAGAAGTCCTATAGGTGCTTCTGGGAAGAAAATATAGCTCTGTGTGTGTGATGGGACTAACACACTTCAAGTCCTATAGGTGCTTCTGGGAACAAAATATAGCTCTGTGTGTGTGATGGGACTAACACACTTCAAGTCCTATAGGTGCTTCTGGGAAGAAAATAGCTCTCTGTGTGTAATGGGACTAACACACTTCAAGTCCTATAGGTGCTTCTGGGAAGAAAATATAGCTCTGTGTGTGTATGGGACTAACACACTTCAAGTCCTATAGGTGCTTCTGGGAAGAAAATATAGCTCTGTGTGTGTGATGGGACTAACACACTTCAAGTCCTATAGGTGCTTCTGGGAAGAAAATATAGCTCTGAGTGTGTAATGGGACTAACACACTTCAAGTCCTATAGGTGCTTCTGGGAAGAAAATATAGCTCTGTGTGTGTATGGGACTAACACACTTCAAGTCCTATAGGTGCTTCTGGGAAGAAAATATAGCTCTGTGTGTGTAATGGGACTAACACACTTCAAGTCCTATAGGTGCTTCTGGGAAGAAAATATAGCTCTGTGTGTCTGATGGGACTAACACACTTCAAGTCCTATAGGTGCTTCTGGGAAGAAAATATAGCTCTGTGTGTGTGATGGGACTAACACACTTCAAGTCCTATAGGTGCTTCTGGGAAGAAAATATAGCTCTGTGTGTGTGATGGGACTAACACACTTCAAGTCCTATAGGTGCTTTCTGGGAAGAAAATATAGCTCTGTGTGTGTAATGGGACTAACACACTTCAAGTCCTATAGGTGCTTCTGGGAAGAAAATATAGCTCTGTGTGTGTAATGGGACTAACACACTTCAAGTCCTATAGGTGCTTCTGGGAAGAAAATATAGCTCTGTGTGTGTGATGGGACTAACACACTTCAAGTCCTATAGGTGCTTCTGGGAAGAAAATATAGCTCTGTGTGTGTAATGGGACTAACACACTTCAAGTCCTATAGGTGCTTCTGGGAACAAAATATATAGCTCTGTGTGTAATGGGACTAACACACTTCAAGTCCTATAGGTGCTTCTGGGAAGAAAATATAGCTCTGTCCTGTGTGTGGGAAAAAATGGGACTAACACACTTCAAGTCCTATAGGTGCTTCTGGGAAGAAAATATAGCTCTGTGTGTGTAATGGGACTAACACACTTCAAGTCCTATAGGTGCTTCTGGGAAGAAAATATAGCTCTGTGTGTGTGAATGGGACTAACACACTTCAAGTCCTATAGGTGCTTCTGGGAAGAAAATATAGCTCTGTGTGTGTAATGGGACTAACACACTTCAAGTCCTATAGGTGCTTCTGGGAAGAAAATATATAGCTCTGTGTGTGTGTATGGGACTAACACACTTCAAGTCCTATAGGTGCTTCTGGGAAGAAAAATTCATAGCTCTGTGTGTGTAATGGGACTAAACACACTTCAAGTCCTATAGGTGCTTCTGGGAAGAAAATATAGCTCTGTGTGTGTGATGGGACTAACACACTTCAAGTCCTATAGGTGCTTCTGGGAAAAAATATAGCTCTGTGTGTGTAATGGGACTAACACACTTCAAGTCCTATAGGTGCTTCTGGGAACAAAATATAGCTCTGTGTGTGTGGGGGACTAACACTTCAAGTCCTATAGGTGCTTCTGGGAACAAAATATAGCTCTGTGTGTGTAATGGGACTAACACACTTCAAGTCCTATAGGTGCTTCTGGGAAGAAAATATAGCTCTGTGTGTGTGAATGGGACTAACACACTTCAAGTCCTATAGGTGCTTCTGGGAAGAAAATATAGCTCTGTGTGTGTAATGGGACTAACACACTTCAAGTCCTATAGGTGCTTCTGGGAAGAAAATATAGCTCTGTGTGTGTAATGGGACTAACACACTTCAAGTCCTATAGGTGCTTCTGGGAAGAAAATATAGCTCTGTGTGTGTAATGGGACTAACACACTTCAAGTCCTATAGGTGCTTCTGGGAAAGAAAATATAGCTCTGTGTGTGTAATGGGACTAACACACTTCAAGTCCTATAGGTGCTTCTGGGAAGAAAATATAGCTCTGTGTGTGTAATGGGACTAACACACTTCAAGTCCTATAGGTGCTTCTGGGAACAAAATATAGCTCTGTGTGTGTAATGGGACTAACACACTTCAAGTCCTATAGGTGCTTCTGGGAAGAAAATATAGCTCTGTGTGTGTAATGGGACTAACACACTTCAAGTCCTATAGGTGCTTCTGGGAAGAAAATATAGCTCTGTGTGTGTAATGGGACTAACACACTTCAAGTCCTATAGGTGCTTCTGGGAAGAAAATATAGCTCTGTGTGTGTAATGGGACTAACACACTTCAAGTCCTATAGGTGCTTCTGGGAAGAAAATATAGCTCTGTGTGTGTAATGGGACTAACACACTTCAAGTCCTATAGGTGCTTCTGGGAAGAAAATATAGCTCTGTGTGTGTAATGGGACTAACACACTTCAAGTCCTATAGGTGCTTCTGGGAAGAAAATATAGCTCTGTGTGTGTAATGGGACTAACACACTTCAAGTCCTATAGGTGCTTCTGGGAACAAAATATAGCTCTGTGTGTGTAATGGGACTAACACACTTCAAGTCCTATAGGTGCTTCTGGGAAGAAAATATAGCTCTGTGTGTGTGATGGGACTAACACACTTCAAGTCCTATAGGTGCTTCTGGGAACAAAATATAGCTCTGTGTGTGTAATGGGACTAACACACTTCAAGTCCTATAGGTGCTTCTGGGAACAAAATATAGCTCTGTGTGTGTGATGGGACTAACACACTTCAAGTCCTATAGGTGCTTCTGGGAACAAAATATAGCTCTGTGTGTGTAATGGGACTAACACACTTCAAGTCCTATAGGTGCTTCTGGGAAGAAAATATAGCTCTGTGTGTGTGATGGGACTAACACACTTCAAGTCCTATAGGTGCTTCTGGGAACAAAATATAGCTCTGTGTGTGTAATGGGACTAACACACTTCAAGTCCTATAGGTGCTTCTGGGAACAAAATATAGCTCAGTGTGTGTGATGGGGACTAACACACTTCAAGTCCTATAGGTGCTTCTGGGAACAAAATATAGGAGCTCTTCTTTGCTGGGACTAACACACTACAAGTCCTATAGGTGCTTCTGGTAACAAAATATAGGAGCTCTGCCTGCCTGCCACTAACACACTACAAGTCCTATAGGTGCTTCTGGTAACAAAATATAGGAGCTCTGCCTGCCTGTCACTAACACACTACAAGTCCTATAGGTGCTTCTGGTAACAAAATATAGGAGCTCTGCCTGCCTGCCACTAACACACTACAAGTCCTATAGGTGCTTCTGGTAACAAAATATAGGAGCTCTGCCTGCCTGTCACTAACACACTACAAGTCCTATAGGTGCTTCTGGTAACAAAATATAGGAGCTCTGCCTGCCTGTCACTAACACACTACAAGTCCTATAGGTGCTTCTGGTAACAAAATATAGGAGCTCTGCCTGCCTGCCACTAACACACTACAAGTCCTATAGGTGCTTCTGGTAACAAAATATAGGAGCTCTGCCTGCCTGTCACTAACACACTACAAGTCCTATAGGTGCTTCTGGTAACAAAATATAGGAGCTCTGCCTGCCTGCCACTAACACACTACAAGTCCTATAGGTGCTTCTGGTAACAAAATATAGGAGCTCTGCCTGCCTGCCACGAACACACTACAAGTCCTATAGGTGCTTCTGGTAACAAAATATAGGAGCTCTGCCTGCCTGCCACGAGCACACTACAAGCCCCTCTTTGTCAATCAATCTTTGTAACTGAATCTATCTAACTCAATCTCTGCAAGTGAATCTCTCTCTCTATCTATCTAAATGCAGCAGAGTGTCACAGAAACAGCCTGCTCAATCTGCGCCGGAACAGCATGTGACCGGCGCAGACGGCGTGGCGGCGTTTTATAGGGGGGGGCGTGTACTACAGCCCCTGAGCTGTAATTGGCTACAGGCGTCCTGCCTGTAGCCAATTATGGCTCTTCGAGTTTCCGGGGCTGTGATTGGCCAAGCATGCGGGGTCACAGTGCATGCTTGGCCAATCATCAGCCAGCAATGCACTGCGTCGGCCGCGCCGGCCGCAATGCATTGCGGGGCCGCTCGCATCACACGAACGTGATGCGAGCGGCCAAAATAGTTCTGGGCTCGCCGAGCGAGCGAACGCCCGGTGCTCGATGCGAACGTGGGTTCGCATCGAGCACCGGGCCCATCCTTATACAGGGGACTCTATGATACGACTACACAGCCCTCACCTCCACCCAGCCACATCACCCTACAGGAGACTCTATGATACGACTACACAGCCCTCACCTCCACCCAGCCACATCACCCTACGGGGGAGGAGGGCCTCCTATTTCTTTGGTCTTTTCCTAGCTGTATCTTTTAGTCTTATAGCTTTTACGTTCTCATATTTATCTATCTTAGGATTAGTCTGGGGTCATGTGGATCCAGGAATTTTCCCCATGGGCCGGAAAGCACATCCATAGACACACCCCCTTGCTATCAGTCTGTTGCCCTTTATGCACCATACAGGGGGAAGTTATGTTTATTTGATATGTTTTTTTTTTATATACTCACGGTATTTTTTTTTTTTCTCCTCCTCTCCAATTTTTCACAAGTGAGGTGAGATTTTGTGTTTTTTATATAAGATATTCCTACTTTTGTGACTGATTTGTATGGAATGTTTTCTTTGCTTTCTCCATAGTTTACCTCATCATACCATCTACAAGTTTATGTACCCAACATTAATAGCTGGTCCTGATGAAGCGGGGGGGGGATCCTGTGAAACGCGTTGTTACAATGGGGGACGATGCCTTGGGGGTCGTTATTTTACCCCCCCCTAATATTACCGGTTGAGAATTGATAAGATCTTCCATGATGTGACCGAGATATCGCAGGATATCCAGGCAGAGTCTCACTCCTCTGTGTGTATTTCTGCCCCCCCCCTCCCCTCCCCCAGCTGGTGTGACTGTAAATATCTTCTTCACCATCTCTGCTCTGACAGCTAGAAAATCCGAGCGCAGCGCATTCTTGTTTGGCGGCGTATCTTCTGACTGAGGAGCTGGAAGGCAGCCAATCACCTGGAGGGGAATCCTCCTGCAGTCATTTTAGGCATTAGACACACCTCTACAATCTCCCATCTGAGATCAGACAGTACAGCCATGTGATATCCGTTCTGGGTGGAGTCTGGGGATCCCCCCTCTTCTGCCAGTGTTACCATCTCCCCACTGCACTGGCTCAATCCTGTGTAGCAGGGGATTAGGCTGGGGGACAGTGAGAGCGGGGGGGTTGATATTGGGGGAGGGGTGGTAGTGAGATTTGGGCAGGGGTACTGATATTTGGGGGGTAGTGAGATTTGGACGGGGGTTCTGATATTTGAGTGGGGGGGGGGGTAATGAGGTATGGGGGTCGTACGGGTGGTGTATCCCTCTGGGTTGTGTCCCCGGTATATGGGGGTAGTACGGCTGGTGTACCCCTCAGGGTTGTGTTCCCGGTGTTTGGGGGTAGTACGGGCGGTGTATCCCTCTGGGTTGTGTCCCCAGTATATGGGGGGGTAGTACAGGTGGTGTACCCCTCGGTTGTGTTCTCGGTATATGGAGGTAGTACAGGTGGTGTATCCCTCAGGGTTGTGTCCCCGGTATATAGGGGTAGTACGGGTGGTGTACCCCTCGGTTGTGTTCTCGGTATATGGAGGTAGTACAGGTGGTGTATCCCTCTGGGTTGTGTCCCCAGTATATGGGGGTAGTACGACTGGTGTGCCCCTCATGGTTGTGTTCTCAGTATATGGGGGTAGTACAGGTGGTGTATCCCTCAGGGTTGTGTCCCCGGTATATGGAGGTAGTACAGGTGGTGTATCCCTCAGGGTTGTGTCCCCGGTATATAGGGGTAGTACGGGTGGTGTAGCCCTCTGGGTTGTGTCCCCGGTATATGGGGGTAGTACGGCTGGTGTACCCCTCAGGGTTGTGTTCTCAGTATATGGGGGTAGTACAGGTGGTGTATCCCTCAGGGTTGCGTTCCCGGTATATGGAGGGTAGTACGGGCGGTGTACCCATCGGGGTTGTGATCCTGGTAAGTGAAGAGTAGTATGGGCGGTGTGCCCCTTGGGGTTGTGCTCCCTGTATATGAAGGGTAGTACGGGTGGTGTACCCCTCAGGGTTGTGTTCTCGGTATATGGTGGTAGTACAGGTGGTGTAGCCCTTTGGGTTGTGTCCCTGGTATATGGAGGTAGTACAGGTGGTGTTCCCCTTGGGGTTGTGTTCCCGGTATATGGAGGGTAGTACGGGCGGTGTACCCGTCGGGGTTGTGTTCCCGGTATGTGAGGAGTAGTATGGGCGGTGTACCCCTAGGGTGGTGTTCCCGGTATATGAAGGGTAGTACGGGTGGTGTAGCCCTCAGGGTTGTGTTCTCGGTATATGGGTGTAGCCCTTTGGGTTGTGTCCCCAGTATATGGAGGTAGTACAGGTGGTGTTCCCCTTGGGGTTGTGTTCCCGGTATATGGAGGGTAGTACGGGCAGTGTACCCTTCGGGGTTGTGTTCCCGGTATGTGAGGAGTAGTATGGGCGGTGTACCCCTTGGGGTTGTGTTCCCGGTATATGAAGGGTAGTATGGACGGTGTACCCTTCAGGGTTGCGTCTCTCGCTGTTCTGATCCTGGCTTCAGCTTTCTGTACCGAAGGATCCCGAACCTCCTGATCTTATATAGTTATATAGAGTACAAGTCCCCCAGAGCCTCCCATTCAGATATACACACCGATCAGCCATAACCTTATGACCACCTACCTAATATTGAGTAGGTGCCCCTTTTGCAGCCAAAAGAGCCCAGACACGTCCAGGCCTGGACTCCAAAGTGCCGTCCACATGAATGGCAGGACCAGGGCCACTGATGGAAATCATGAGGCCCCGTACAGCCTACCTGGCCCCCTTCGGCTCCCCCTGGACCCATCTTAAGCCCCACCCCTGGCCCCTCCCAGACCCCTCTACAATTTTTCTCATCCATGCTTCCAATGCCGTAATGTGCTGCAGACAGTGCCACCTATGCCGCTAATGCATGTGCTGCCTGCAGAGACAGTGTCACTCATGCTGCCAATGGCATTATTCCATTGGCAGCATGGGGGGCACTGTCTGCAGCACAATATGGCATTGGTCTGCAATTGCCTGGGCATGGGATGGACGATGGCTGGAGGATTTTTTTTTTTTTTTTTTAATTAATTAGCTATCTGTTCAGGTTGCCGGGCCCCCCTGCTGGCCAGGCCCGGTACAACAGGGCCAGTTGTACTGGCCTATCAGCGGCCCTGGGCAGGACCAAGCTGTCTCAGCAGAACATTGACCAAAGCCTCAAACTGCCTTTGCCGGCTTCTTCCCATACTGCATCCTGGTGCCATCTCTTCCCCAGGTAAGTGACCCACCTACACCCACCCGGCCATCCACATGATGCAACAGAAAACGTGATTCATCAGACCAGGCCACCTTCTTCCATTGCTCTGTGGTCCAGTTCTGATGTTCACGTGCCCATTGTAGGCACATTTGGCTGTGGACACGGGTCAGCATGGCCGCCCTGACCAGTCTGGCTGATCGGTGTACATTCATTCCGTGTATATATTGGGAGGCCGGCACATGAGATGGGGGACACATCTACCCGTGTCCAGGACTTGGTGGAATGTTGGTATGTCGGGTGGACACTCCACTCTGTGAATATACCATTTGAGTGGAGTAATAATTTGAGGCGTGTATATACAATAATATTTAATATAAAAACACAATCTTCCCTTCAGTCCTACATTCTGTCTGATAATCAATGAATAACCCTTTCATTGCCGGTCTTCTCTCAGTAGTCTTCCTTTTCTTTCTGTGACAAGAGAACTAATAGGATCCTTTATAGAGCCACCAGATGCTGGTGGTACCAGCCAGGCAGCATGGAGTCCACATTGGAGGCCCAACCTTCTGGAATTGGGAGCCATCACAAGCTGGGGTCATCAGCCACGCCATATAGAGTTCACATTGGAGGCCCAACCTTCTGGAATTGGGAGCCATCAGACGCTGGGGTCATCAGCCAGGCCATATAGAGTTCACATTGAAGGCCCAACCTTCTGGAATTGGGAGCCATCAGGCTCTGGGGTCATCAGCCAGGCCATATAGAGTCCACATTGGAGGCCCAACCTTCTGGAATTGGGAGCCATCAGACGCTGGGGTCATCAGCCAGGCCATATAGAGTCCACATTGGAGGCCCAACCTTCTCGAATTGGGAGCCATCACACGCTGGTGTCATCAGCCAGGCCATATAGAGTCCACATTGGAGGCCCAACCTTCTGGAATTGGGAGCCATCACAAGCTGGGGTCATCAGCCAGGCCATATAGAGTTCACATTGGAGGCCCAACCTTCTGGAATTGGGAGCCATCACAAGCTGGGGTCATCAGCCAGGCCATATAGAGTTCACATTGGAGGCCCAACCTTCTGGAATTGGGAGCCATCAGACGCTGGGGTCATCAGCCAGGCCATATAGAGTTCACATTGGAGGCCCAACCTTTTCGAATTGGGAGCCATCACACGCTGGTGTCATCAGCCAGGCCATATAGAGTCCACATTGGAGGCCCAACCTTCTCGAATTGGGAGCCATCACACGCTGGTGTCATCATCCAGGCCATATAGAGTCCACATTGGAGGTCCAACCTTCTGGAACAGAGAGCCATCAGATGCTGGTGTCATCAGCCAGGCTGTATAGAGTTCACATTGGAGGCCCAACCAGCATATAGAGTCATCAGCTGGGCAGTATGAAGTCCACATTGGAGACCCGGCCTTCCAGAATAGAGAGCCATCAGACATCGGTGTCACCGGTCAGTCTGTATAGAGCTCATAGTGGAGGCCCAACCTTCCAGGATATGGAGCCATCAGGACGCTGGTGTCACCAGCCAGACTGTACGGAGTCCACATTGGAGGCTCAACCTTCCGGAATATATTCCATGATACAAAATGGTCATCCTGGAGGTGGCGTCAGTGGCAGATTTTCTCCGTCATCTCTCTCTGTAGAAAGAAAAGTCTCTGGAATTATTTGTATTTTCAGGGCTGGTGGGCAGAGAACATTCTAGACCATTCTATTCTAGGAAGAGAAATGTATGGGATCAGATGAGTCCAATTCTCAGAAGATCCCAGAGGAACACCATGTACCGGTTCTGACTGTCCAGAACCTTCTATGCTGGGGGCGGCTGTACCTCTATAGTCAGAAAGTCCCATCAGAACTGAGGAACGTTGGGCCTCATTCCTCAGAGGTGTCCCTCAGATCCCTACAGTGGGTGGTCCACATCTACCTTTGTTACCCATAGCAACTGATCAGTCCCTTTTATTCCTGTACTAGGGATTTATCTATGGGGCCCTGAGCGGTCTGTATGTCAGTACTTCGTACTCTGGTACTCGGGATTTGTCTATGGGGCCCCTGAGCAGTCTGTATGTCAGTCCCTCGTATTCCTGTACTGAAGATTTATCTCCGGGGGGCCTCTGAGCTGTCTGTATGTCAGTCCCTCGTATTCCTGTACTCAAGATTTATCCATGGGGCCCCTGAGCGGTCTGTATGTACTGAGGATTTATGGGGCACCTGAGTGGCCTGTGTGTACTCAGGATTCATGGGGCCCCTGAGTGGCCTGTATGTACTGAGGATCTCTCCATGGGGCCCCCGAGTGGCCTGTATGTACTCATGATTTCTCCATGGGGCCCCTGAGTGACCTGTATGTACTCAGGATCTCTCTATGGGGCCCCCGAGTGGCCTGTATGTACTCAGGATCTCTCCATAGTGCCCCTGAGTGGCCTGTATGTACTCAGGATTCATGGGGCCCCTGAGTGATCTGTATGTACTGAGGATTTATGGGGCCCCTGAGTGGCCTGTATGTACTCAGGATTCATGGGGCCCCTGAGTGGCCTGTATGTACTCAGGATTCATGGGGCCCCTGAGTGATCTGTATGTACTCAGGATCTCTCCATGGGGCCCCTGAGTGGCCTGTATGTACTCAGGATCTCTCCATGGGGCCCCTGAGTGGCCTGTATGTACTCAGGATCTCTCCATGGGGCCCCTGAGTGGCCTGTTTGTACTCAGGATTCATGGGGCCCCTGAGTGGCCTGTATGTACTGATGATTTATGGGGCCCCTGAGTGGCCTGTATGTACTCAGGATTTCTCCATAGTGCCCCTGAGTGGCCTGTATGTACTCAGGATTTATGGGGCCCCTGAGTGGTCTGTATGTACTCAGGATTCATGGGGCCCCTGAGTGGCCTGTATGTACTCAGGATTCATGGGGCCCCTGAGTGATCTGTATGTACTGAGGATTTGTGGGGCCCCTGAGTGGCCTGTATGTACTCAGGATCTCTCCATGGGGCCCCTGAGTGGCCTGTATGTACTCAGGATCTCTCTATGGGGTCCCTGAGTGGCCTGTATGTACTCAGGATTCATGGGGCCCCTGAGTGATCTGTATGTACTGAGGATTTATGGGGCCCCTGAGTGGCCTGTATGTACTCAGGATTCATGGGGCCCCTGAGTGATCTGTATGTACTCAGGATTCATGGGGCCCCTGAGTGGCCTGTATGTACTCAGGATCTCTCCATGGGGCCCCTGAGTGGCCTGTATGTACTCAGGATCTCTCCATGGGGCCCCTGAGTGGCCTGTTTGTACTCAGGATTCATGGGGCCCCTGAGTGGCCTGTATGTACTGATGATTTATGGGGCCCCTGAGTGGCCTGTATGTACTCAGGATTTCTCCATAGTGCCCCTGAGTGGCCTGTATGTACTCAGGATTTATGGGGCCCCTGAGTGGCCTGTATGTACTCAGGATTCATGGGGCCTCTGAGTGGCCTGTATGTACTCAGGATCTCTCCATGGGGCCCATGAGTGGCCTGTATGTACTCAGGATCTCTCTATGGGGCCCCTGAGTGGCCTGTATGTACTCAGGATTTATGGGGCCCCTGAGCGGTCTGTATGTACTCAGGATTCATGGGGCCCCTGAGTGGCCTGTATGTACTCAGGATTTATGGGGCCCCTGAGCGGCCTGTATGTACTCAGGATTCATGGGGCCCCTGAGTGGCCTGTATGTACTGAGGATTTATGGGGCCCCTGAGTGGCCTGTATGTACTCAGGATTCATGGGGCCCCTGAGTGGCCTGTATGTACTCAGGATCTCTCTATGGGGCCCCTGAGTGGCCTGTATGTACTGAGGATTCATGGGGCCCCTGAGTGGCCTGTATGTACTCAGGATCTCTCTATGGGGCCCCTGAGTGGCCTGTATGTACTGAGGATTCATGGGGCCCCTGAGTGATCTGTATGTACTGAGGATTTATGGGGCCCCTGAGTGGCCTGTATGTACTCAGGATCTGCCCATGGGGCCCCTGAGTGGCCTGTATGTACTCAGGATTTATGGGGCCCCTGAGCGGTCTGTATGTACTCAGGATTCATGGGGCCCCTGAGTGGCCTGTATGTACTCAGGATTTATGGGGCCCCTGAGCGGCCTGTATGTACTCAGGATTCATGGGGCCCCTGAGTGGCCTGTATGTACTGAGGATTTATGGGGCCCCTGAGTGGCCTGTATGTACTCAGGATTCATGGGGCCCCTGAGTGGCCTGTATGTACTCAGGATCTCTCTATGGGGCCCCTGAGTGGCCTGTATGTACTGAGGATTCATGGGGCCCCTGAGTGGCCTGTATGTACTCAGGATCTCTCTATGGGGCCCCTGAGTGGCCTGTATGTACTGAGGATTCATGGGGCCCCTGAGTGATCTGTATGTACTGAGGATTTGTGGGGCCCCTGAGTGGCCCATATGTACTCAGGATTCATGGGGCCCCTGAGTGATCTGTATGTACTGAGGATTTGTGGGGCCCCTGAGTGGCCTGTGTGTACTCAGGATTCATGGGGCCCCTGAGTGATCTGTATGTACCGAGGATCTCTCCATGGGGCCCCTGAGTGATCTGTATGTACCGAGGATCTCTCCATGGGGCCCCTGAGTGATCTGTATGTACCGAGGATCTCTCCATGGGGCCCCTGAGTGATCTGTATGTACCGAGGATCTCTCCATGGGGCCCCTGAGTGGCCTGTATGCACTCAGGATCTCTCCATGGGGCCCCTGAGTGGCCTGTATGTTGGGGGATGGGTTATTCAGGTTGGATTTCCCCGTCCTCGGTGACACACGGGACATCTGATAAGTCGGCTGAGTCATGGTGTTATTGATAGTGAGGATGATGTAATCCCGTCCTGACACGCGGGCCCCGTGAGTGTGCGTGCCGCCCTCATCATTCACCAATCACACCTGTGTGGGGCCCGGAGCACAGCGAGGTGAGTGACGACGTGTGTGATGATGAAATATTTCAGAAGATGGAAACATGCAGAGGCTGCAGAGAGTGCGGCACTGTGTACACACAATGTCACCCATGTGCCCAGATCCACACATCACTGAATACATTCATAAACCAAGTCACTGAATTCATTCTCTCTTCAGAAGAGGAGATAAGGGGGGGATATGATCTCCATGTATAAATACATAAGGGGGGATATGATCTCCATGTATAAATACATAAGGGGGGATATGATCTCCATGTATAAATACATAAGGGGGATATGATCTCCATGTATAAATACATAAGGGGGATATGATCTCCATGTATAAATACATAAGGGGGATATGATCTCCATGTATAAATACATAAGGGGGATATGATCTCCATGTATAAATACATAAGGGGGGATATGATCTCCATGTATAAATACATAAGGGGGATATGATCTCCATGTATAAATACATAAGGGGGATATGATCTCCATGTATAAATACATAAGGGGGGATATGATCTCCATGTATAAATACATAAGGGGGGATATGATCTCCATGTATAAATACATAAGGGGGATATGATCTCCATGTGTAAATACATAAGGGGGATATGATCTCCATGTATAAATACATAAGGGGGGATATGATCTCCTTGTATAAATACATAAGGGGGGATATGACCTCCATGTATAAATACATAAGGGGGGATATGATCTCCATGTATAAATACATAAGGGGGGATATGATCTCCATGTATAAATACATAAGGGGGGATATGGCCTCCATGTATAAATACATAAGGGGGGATATGGCCTCCATGTATAAATACATAAGGGGGGATATGATCTCCATGTATAAATACATAAGGGGGGGATATGATCTCCATGTATAAATACATAAGGGGGGATATGATCTCCATGTATAAATACATAAGGGGGGGATATGATCTCCATGTATAAATACATAAGGGGGGATATGATATCCATGTATAAATACATAAGGGGGGATATGATCTCCATGTATAAATACATAAGGGGGGATATGATCTCCATGTATAAATACATGAGGGGGGATATGATCTCCATGTATAAATACATGAGGGGGGATATGATCTCCATGTATAAATACATAAGGGGGGGGATATGATCACAATGTATAAATACATAAGGGGGGGATATGATCTCCATGTATAAATACATAAGGGGGGATATGATCTCCATGTATAAATACATAAGGGGGGGATATGATCTCCATGTATAAATACATAAGGGGGGATATGATATCCATGTATAAATACATAAGGGGGGATATGATCTCCATGTATAAATACATAAGGGGGGATATGATCTCCATGTATAAATACATAAGGGGGGATATGATCTCCATGTATAAATACATAAGGGGGGATATGACCTCCATGTATAAATACATAAGGGGGGATATGATCTCCATGTATAAATACATAAGGGGGGATATGATCTCCATGTATAAATACATAAGGGGGGATATGGCCTCCATGTATAAATACATAAGGGGGGATATGGCCTCCATGTATAAATACATAAGGGGGGATATGATCTCCATGTATAAATACATGAGGGGGGATATGATCTCCATGTATACATACATAAGGGGGGGGTATGATCTCCATGTATAAATACATAAGGGGGGGGGATATGATCTCCATGTATAAATACATAAGGGGGGGATATGATCTCCATGTATAAATACATAAGGGGGGATATGATATCCATGTATAAATACATAAGGGGGGGGATATGATCTCCATGTATAAATACATAAGGGGGATATGATCTCCATGTATAAATACATGAGGGGGGATATGATCTCCATGTATAAATACATGAGGGGGGATATGATCTCCATGTATAAATACATAAGGGGGGGATATGATCTCCATGTATAAATACATAAGGGGGGATATGATCTCCATGTATAAATACATAAGGGGGGATATGATCTCCATGTATAAATACATAAGGGGGGGGGATATGATCTCCATGTATAAATACATAAGGGGGGATATGATATCCATGTATAAATACATAAGGGGGATATGATCTCCATGTATAAATACATAAGGGGGGATATGATCTCCATGTATAAATACATAAGGGGGATATGATCTCCATGTATAAATACATAAGGGGGGATATTTGGAGCACACATGCCATGAATCGCATTATTTGGGGGGGGGGGGATTCACACTCAGTATCCTTTTCTTGTGACCTCATTGGTATATTATGGGGGTTTTCTGGGGCACTTTCACCATATATGAGGTTGGGGAATATTATTTGTTTATGTTGTGTGTTGATGTTTTTTCATACCTATTTATAATTGTGTTGCGCTGCACTTTAAGATATTAATATAATCTGATTGTCCCTCCCCTTGTGTGAGTCCGCTACGCAACCCTCGGTCTAAATCCAATCGGATTGGCCCTCTCACTACCTGGGAGATGTGAAGGAGATTGTCCAATCCTGGAGGTAGGCGTGTCCCACCATGCACCCCGGGGGGTCCCCCAGCCATGTGGACAGTCCTCCAATCGGAGGAGCCGCCACGTCAGATCTGCGGAATCGTCCTTGAGGGGGGGGGGGGGGCGTGACTTACCAGCGGCTCCAGCTCCCGGTGATCGATCAGGCTGAACTCGGTGATGAAATAGTAGAAGTGTTTGTAGCAGGTGTTGACGTGCGCCTCGGCTCCCACGCTGATAATGGCGTCGAAGTGATGGATGTAGACGTGGACGAAGACGCGGAAAAGTCGGGTCAGGATTTTCGTGCACACCTGCTGGAAATTCTTCGGGAAAGGGACCCCTGTGAACGTGACCGTGAAAGAGAAGACGTCAATCCCCATAAATAAACTCATCATTGTGGAAGGAAAATGATAAATGATACAAATAAATATGTGAAAAGTGTGGGGGGGGGGGGGGCATTTGTATGGCGCCCCCCGGAGTCAATACTTTGTAGAACCCCTTTCTCTACAAGTCTTTTTGGGGGTGTCTCTACCAGCTTTGCACATCTAGAGAGGACATTTCTGCCCATTCTTCTTCTCTGTAAAATATCTCAAACTCTGTCAGATTGGATGGAGAGCGTCTGTGAACAGCGATTTTCAAGTCTTGCCACAGATTCTCAATGGGATTTAGGTCTGGACTTTAACACATGAATATGCTTTGATCCAAAGTCCAGGGGTCTCCAAACTACGGCCCTTCAGTTGTTCAGGAACTACAATTCCCATCATGCCTAGTCATGTCTGTGAATGTCAGAGTTTTACTGTAGTTCCGCAACAGTTTGAGGGCCGTAGTAGACATGTGCACAACAGAAAAATTTGTTTATTTTCGTTTTGTTTCCGTTGATTCGTAAATTCGTAAGTCGCCGGTGTTCGTATTCATAACGATTCGTACATTCGTAAGAGTTATTTTTTAGTTGATTCGTTTTTCCGTTAGTTTAATTTTCGTTTATTCGAAATTCGGACACATTCGTATTTATTCGTACTTTCGTAACATTCGTAGATTCGTAATCGGAGCATAATTCATAATGTTATGTAACGTGTATGCTATTATTACATTTTAAGAGACGCGGAAAATTACGAATCGCAAAAAAAAAAAGTTACGAATGTACGAATTTTTTCGTTCAATCCATTCGAGGCGCGTTAAGCAGCGCCATTGTAAGAGACACGGAAAATTACGAATCGCAAAAAAAAAAAGTTACGAATGTACAAATTTTTTCGTTCAATCCATTCGAAGCACGTTAAGCAGCGCCATTGTAAGGACACGGAAAATTACCAATTCAACAAAAAAAAAAAAAGTTACGAATGTACAAATTTTTTCGTTCAATCCATTCGAAGCAGGTTAAGCAGCGCCATTGTAAGAGACACGGAAAATTACGAATCGCAAAAAAAAAAAAGTTACGAATGTACAAATTTTTTCGTTCAATCCATTCGAGGCACGTTAAGCAGCGCCATTGTAAGGGACACGGAAAATTACCAATTCAACAAAAAAAAAAAAGTTACGAATTTTTTCGTTCATTTTGATTTTCGTTGTTCCTGTTTTCGTTTTTTTTCGGATTTTCTTCTTCCGTAGTTTCGTTGTTTCTAATTTGGTTATTTTCGGATTTTCGGTGTTTTTCGTATTCGTTCGATTCGAACGATTCGTTATTCGTTAAAATTTTTAGCGAATCGTTCGTTCATTGGTACGATAACGGAAAAAAAACGAAAAACGAAAAAAAAACGAAACAAATTTTACATGTCTAGGCCGTAGTTTGGAGATCCCTAACCATTCCATTGTAGCTCTGGCTGTATGTTTCGGGTCGTTGTCCTGCTGGAAGGTGAACCTCCTCCCCGGTCTCAAGTCTTTTGCAGACTCTAATGCGGCGTACACACGGTCGGAATTTCCGATGGAAACAGTCCGATGGGAGCTTTTCAACGGATTTTCCGACCGTGTGTATGCCCAACGGTCTTTTTCTGTCGGAATTTCCGACGGACTTTGAATTGAGAACCTGTTCTCAATTTTTCAGGCGGAAAACCTTTCTATCTGATTTTCCGATCGTGTGTATGCAATTCCGACCCGCAAAATTCCGACGCATGCTCGGAAACAATTTGACGCATGCTCGGAAGCATTAAACTTCCCTTTTATAGTGCTGTCGAACGTGTTTTATGCCGCTGTGTTACTGACCGTCGGGATTTGGTGTGATCGTGTGTAGGCAAGACAGTTTGAGCGAAATTCCGTCGGAATTCCGACGGGAAAACCATCAGAGCTTTTTCCGACGAGAATTCCGACCGTGTGTACGCGGCATAACAGGTTTTCTTCTAAGATTGTCCTGTATTTGTCTCCATCCATCTTCCCATCAACTCTGACCAGCTTCCCTGTCCCTGCTGAAGAAAACCATCCCCACCACATGATGCTGCCACCACCATGTTTCACAGTAGGAATGGTGTGTTCAGGGGGATGGGCAGTGTTAGTTTTCCCCACACATAGCGTTTTGCTTTTAGGCCAAAAAGTTGAATTTTGGTCTCCTCTGAGCAGATCACCTTCTTCCACATGTTTGCTCCCCTCCCCCACATGGCTTCTCACAAATTGTAATCAGGACTTTCTTCCTCCAATGTCTTTCTTCTTGTCACTCTTCCATAAAGGGCAGATTTGTGGAGAACACGACTAATAGTTGTCCTGTGGACAGACTCTCCCCCCTGAGCTGTGGATCTCTGCAGCTCCTCCAGAGTTCCCATGGACCTCTTGGCTCTTCTCTGATGAATGCTCTCCTTGCCAGGCCCGGTCAGTTTAGGTGGACGGCCGTGTCTTGCTAGGTTTGCAGTTGTGCCATATTCTTTCCATTTTCCGATGATGGATTGAACAGAACTCCGTGAGATGGTCAAAGCTTGGGAGATTTTTTTTATAACCTAACCCTGCTTTATACTTCTCCACAACTTTATCCCTGACCTGTCTGGTGTGTTCCTTGGCCTTCATGATGCTGTTTGTTCCCGAAGAATCTCTAACAAGCCTCTGAGGGCTTCACAGAACAGCTGTATTTATACTGAGATTAAATGACACACAGGGGGACTCTATTTACTAATTAGGTGACTTCTGAAGGTAATTTGTTCCACTAGATTTTAGTTAGGGGTGTCAGAGTAAAGGGGGCTGAATACAAATGCCCCCCCCCTTTCACATATTTATTTGTATCATTTATCATTTTTTCTTCCACTTCACAATTACGTTTTTGGTTGTAACATTACAAAATGTGGATCATTTCAAGGGGTATGAATACTTTTTCAAGGCACTGTATATCTTGTGCAGGATAGTCCCATTTTATCATTATTATTATACAGGATTTATATGGTGCCAACAGCTTACAAAGTGAAGGCAGACGGTACAATTACAATACAAGAGGGTTTGGAGAGCCTTTAACCTGAGAGCTTACAATCTAATAGGGAGGTGGAAGTGATACAAAAGGTCATAACTGTGGGGGATGAGCTGAAGGAGAAAGTATAGTTGTTAGGTGGGGGCAGGATAGGCCTTTTTGGGATCACCTAAAAGTGGATAGAGTAGGAGATAGTCAGACAGATTGGGGTAGGGAGTTCCAGAGGATGGGAAAGGCTCTGGAGAAGTCCTGGAGGCGAACATGGGAGTTGTTGCTAGTATTTTAAAATTGTATTTTTTTAACACATGAGCACAGGCCAGTGGAGGGATCAGCAGAGAGGGGTGGAGGACACTGAATGGAGGCCAGTGGATGGATTGGCAGAGAGGGGTGGAGGACACTGAATGGAAGCTAGTGGAGCGATCAGCAGAGAGGGGTGGAGGACACTGAATGGAGGCCAGTGGAGGGATCAGCAGAGAGGGGTGGAGGACACTGAATGGAGGCCAGTGGAGGGATCAGCAGAGAGGGGTGGAGGACACTGAATGGAGGCCAGTGGAGGGATCAGCAGAGAGGGGTGGAGGACACTGAATGGAGGCCAGTGGAGGGATCAGCAGAGAGGGGTGGAGGACACTGAATGGAGGCCAGTGGATGGATTGGCAGAGAGGGGTGGAGGACAATGAGTGGAGGCCAGTGGAGGGATTGGTAGAGAGGAGTGGAGGACACTAAATGGAAGCCAGTGGAGGGATCAGCAGAGAGGGGTGGAGGACACTGAATGGAAGCCAGTGGAGGGATCAGCAGAGAGGAGTGGAGGACACTGAATGGAGGCCAGTGGAGGGATCAGCAGAGAGGGGTGGAGGACAGTGGAGGGATCAGCAGAGAGGGATGGAGGACACTGAATGGAAGCTAGTGGAGCGATCAGCAGAGAGGGGTGGAGGACACTGAATGGAGGCCAGTGGAGGGATCAGCAGAGAGGGGTGGAGGACACTGAATGGAGGCCAGTGGAGGGATCAGCAGAGAGGGGTGGAGGACACTGAATGGAGGCCAGTGGAGGGATCAGCAGAGAGGGGTGGAGGACACTGAATGGAGGCCAGTGGAGGGATCAGCAGAGAGGGGTGGAGGACACTGAATGGAGGCCAGTGGAGCAATCAGCAGAGAGGGGTGGAGGACACTTAATGGAGGCCAGTGGAGGGATTGACAGAGAGGGGTGGAGGAAACTGAGTGGAGGCCAGTGGAGGGATCAGCAGAGAGGGGTGGAGGACACTGAATGGAAGCCAGTGGAGGGATCAGCAGAGAGGGGTGGAGGACACTGAATGGAGGCCAGTGGACGGATTGGTAGAGAGGGGTGGAGGAAACTGAGTGGAGGCCAGTGGAAGGATTGGTAGAGAGGGGTGGAGGACACTGAATGGAAGCCAGTGGTGGGACTGGCAGAGAGGGGTGGAGGACACTGAATGGAAGCCAGTGGAGGGATCAGCAGAGAGGGGTGGAGGACACTGAATGGAGGCCAGTGGAGGGATCAGCAGAGAGGGGTGGAGGACACTGAATGGAGGCCAGTGGAGGGATCAGCAGAGAGGGGTGGAAGACACTGAATGGAGGCCAGTGGAGGGATCAGCAGAGAGAGGTGGAGGACACTGAATGGAGGCCAGTGGAGGGATTGGTAAGGAGGGGTGGAGGACACTGAGTGGAGGCCAGTGGAGGGATTGGTAGAGAGGGGTGGAGGACACTGAGTGGAGGCCAGTGGAGGGATTGGTAGAGAAGGGTGGAGGACACTGAGTGGAGGCCAGTGGAGGGATTGGTATAGAGGGGTGGAGGACACTGAGTGGAGGCCAGTGGAGGGATTGGTAGAGAAGGGTGGAGGACACTGAGTGGAGGCCAGTGGAGGGATTGGTATAGAGGGGTGGAGGACACTGAGTGGAGGCCAGTGGACGGATTGGTAGAGAGGGGTGGAGGACACTGAGTGGAGGCCAGTGGACGGATTGGTAGAGAAGGGTGGAGGACACTGAGTGGAGGCCAGTGGAGGGATTGGCAGAGAGGGGTGGAGGACACTGAATGGAAGCCAGTGGTGGGACTGGCAGAGAGGGTGGAGGACACTGAATGGAAGCCAGTGGAGGGATCAGCAGAGAGGAGTGGAGGACACTGAATGGAGGCCAGTGGAGGGATCAGCAGAGAGGGGTGAAGGACACTGAATGGAAGCCAGTGGAGGGATCAGCAGAGAAAGGTGGAGGACACTGAATGGAGGCCAGTGGAGGGATTGGTAAGGATGGGTGGAGGACACTGAGTGGAGGCCAGTGGAGGGATTGGTAGAGAGGGGTGGAGGACACTGAATGGAATCCATTGGAGGGATCAGCAGAGAGGGGTGGAGGACACTGAATGGAGGCCAGTGGAGGGATTTGCAGAGAGGGGTGGAGGACACTGAATGGAAGCCAGTGGAGGGATCAGCAGAGAAAGGTGGAGGACACTGAATGGAGGCCAGTGGAGGGATCAGCAGAGAGGGGTGGAGGACACTGAATGGAGGCCAGTGGAGGGATCAGCAGAGAGGGGTGGAGGACACTGAATGGAGGCCAGTGGAGGGATTGGTATAGAGGGGTGGAGGACACTGAATGGAAGCCAGTGGAGGGATCGGCAGAGAAGGGTGGAGGACACTGAATGGAGGCCAGTGGAGGGATCAGCAGAGAGGGGTGGAGGACACTGAATGGAGGCCAGTGGAGGGATCAGCAGAGAGGGGTGGAGGACACTGAATGGAGGCCAGTGGAGGGATCAGCAGAGAGGGGTGGAGGACACTGAATGGAGGCCAGTGGAAGGATTGGTAAGGAGGGGTGGAGGACACTGAGTGGAGGCCAGTGGAGGGATTGGTAGAGAGGGGAGGAGGACACTGAGTGGAGGCCAGTGGAGGGATTGACAGAGAGGGGTGGAGGACACTGAATGGAGGCCAGTGGAGGGATCAGCAGAGAGGGGTGGAGGACACTGAATGGAGGCCAGGGGAGGGATTGGTAGAGAGGGGTGGAGGACACTGAGTGGAGGCCAGTGGACGGATTGGTAGAGAAGGGTGGAGGACACTGAGTGAAGGCCAGTGGAGGGATTGGTAGAGAGGGGTGGAGGACACTGAGTGGAGGCCAGTGGACGGATTGGTAGAGAAGGGTGGAGGACACTGAGTGGAGGCCAGTGGAGGGATTGGTAGAGAGGGGTGGAGGACACTGAGTGGAGGCCAGTGGATGGATTGGTAGAGAGGGGTGGAGGACACTGAATGGAAGCCAGTGGTGGGACTGGCAGAGAGGGGTGGAGGACACTGAATGGAGGCCAGTGGAGGGATCAGCAGAGAGGGGTGGAGGACACTGAATGGAGGCCAGTGGAGGGATCAGCAGAGAGGGGTGTAGGACACTGAATGGAGGCCAGTGGAGGGATCAGCAGAGAGGGGTGAAGGACACTGAATGGAGGCCAGTGGAGGGATTGGTAAGGAGGGGTGGAGGACACTGAGTGGAGGCCAGTGGAGGGATCAGCAGAGAGGGGTGGAGGACACTGAATGGAGGCCAGGGGAGGGATTGGCAGAGAGGGGTGGAGGACACTGAATGGAGGCCAGTGGAGGGGTCAGCAGAGAGGAGTGGAGGACACTGAATGGAGGCCAGGGGAGGGATTGGCAGAGAGGGGTGGAGGACACTGAATGGAAGCCAGTGGAGGGATCAGCAGAGAGGAGTGGAGGACACTGAATGGAGGCCAGTGGAGGGATCAGCAGAGAGGGGTGGAGGACAGTGGAGGGATCAGCAGAGAGGGATGGAGGACACTGAATGGAGGCCAGTGGAGGGATCAGCAGAGAGGGGTGGAGGACACTCAATGGAGGCCAGTGGAGGGATGGGTAAGGAGGGGTGGAGGACACTGAGTGGAGGCCAGTGGAGGGATTGGTAGAGAAGGGTGGAGGACACTGAGGGGAGGCCAGTGGATTGATTGGTATAGAGGGGTGGAGGACACTGAGTGGAGGCCAGTGGAGGGATTGGTAGAGAGGAGTGGAGGACACTGAGTGGAGGCCAGTGTAGGGATTGGTATAGAAGGGTGGGGGACACTGAGTGGAGGTCAGTTGAGGGATCGGCAGAGAGTTGTGGAGGACACTGAATGGAAGCCAGTGGAGGGATTGGTAGAGAAGGGTGGAGGACACTGAGTGGAGGCCAGTGGAGGGATTGGTAGAGAAGGGTGGAGGACACTGAGTGGAGGCCAGTGGATTGATTGGTATAGAGGGGTGGAGGACACTGAATGGAGGCCAGTGGAGGGATTGGTAGAGAAGGGTGGAGGACACTGAGTGGAGGCCAGTTGAGGGACCAGCATAGAATGGTGGAGGACACTGAATGGAGGCCAGTGAAAGGGCTCTGCGGAGAGGGGTGGAGAACACTGAATAGGGGACAGTGGAGGGATTGGTGGGGGGGGGGGGTGGAGGATACTAAACGGTTGGTGGATGGTGGTCCGGCAGCAGCATTCATGATGGACTGAAGGGGGGGAGCAGCCCATGTAAAGATAAGCCACTGGGGAGGGAGTTGCAG
Source organism: Lithobates sylvaticus (assembly GCA_028564925.1). Classification (NCBI taxonomy): domain Eukaryota; kingdom Metazoa; phylum Chordata; class Amphibia; order Anura; family Ranidae; genus Lithobates; species Lithobates sylvaticus. Next base: position 274,268,723 of record CM053032.1, read on the forward strand.
TAGTCGAGGTGAGAGATGACCAGGGAGTGGATTAGGAGCTCTGTGGTGTCATTGGTTAGGAAGAGTGTATTTTGGAGATGTTGCAGAGTTTGAGGCGGAAGGATTTGGATGTGAGTTCAGAGTCCAGGATAGCACCCTGGCATGCGGGGGACAGACTGATTGTTGTCCCGTCAATATTAATTGCTGTGCAGAATGCAACGTGCACAGACATTTTTCAACCTGACAGCTAATTGGAGGCTCCAGGGACTGCCAGCCAGTTCAGTGTGTAACACCACCTACACCAGGGGTGCCCAACCAGTGGCCTGTGGAGCCACATGTGGCCCGCGGAGCCCTCTAATGTGGCCCGCGACCTCCTATTCTGGGATGGCAAGCACAGATCGCAGGTTGCCGTCCCAGAGCATCAGTGTTGTGAATGAAGCCAACGGTAGAGGAAGCAAGCGGCTGCTGTATAGAGCCGGCTCCTGTCACAGATGGAGTGATACCAAATGCGCTCTGCCTGGGACAGTAACAGCCTGCGATACCGGAATGGAAGACTGTTATTAAAGGTAAGTTTATTACTAAAATCACAGTGTATATTTGGGCATATCTGTTCTGCAGTCAGGCACTGACTGGCCATCAGGACTACCGGGAGTTTTCCCGGTGGGCCGAATGGCTCAGTGGGCCAGTCTGGTGCAGTCCTCTCTGACAGTGAGTGATCGCGATTTCACTCCTGTCAGGAGGAGCTGCTTCATTCACTTGCTGGAGAGAGCATTAGGCGTTATGCTCCCTCCAGCCTGCAGGGGGAGATAGACAGCCCGCAGACTTTCCTTCCTCTCTCCCCTATTACTTGTTATCACATGACTGGAGAGAGGAACAGAGAAGCTGCCTTGAAAACTGTGAGTACATGTGGGAGGGGGAGGAGAGGAAGGACACTCTGATGTGAAGGGGCTTCTGATGGGGACTCTGATGGGAAGGGGGCTGCTGGTGGGGACTCTGATGTGAACAGGGCTGGTGGTGGGGACTCTGATGTAAAGGGGGCTGGTGGGGACTCTGATGTAAAGGGGGATGGTGGGGACTCTGATGTAAAGGGGGATGGTGGGGACTCTGATGTAAAGGGGGCTGGTGGGGACTCTGATGTAAAGGGGGCTGCTGATGGGGACTCTGATGTAAAGGGGGTTTCTGAAGGGGACTCTGATGTGAAGGGGGCTTCTGATGGGGACTCTCTGATGGGGACTCTGATGTGAAGGGGGCTTCTGATGGGGACTCTCTGATGTGAAGGGGGCTTCTGATGGGGACTCTCTGATGTGAAGGGGGCTGATGGTGGGGACTCTCTGATGTGAAGGGGGCTGGTGGTGGGGACTCTGATGTAAAGGGGGCTGCTGGGGACTCTGATGTGAAGGGGGCTTCTGATGGGGACTCTGATGTGAAGGGGGCTTCTGATGGGGGACTCTCTGATGGGGACTCTGATGTGAAGGGGGCTTCTGATGGGGACTCTCTGATGTGAAGGGGGCTTCTGATGGGGACTCTCTGATGTGAAGGGGGCTTCTGATGGGGACTCTCTGATGGGGACTCTGATGTGAAGGGTGCTTCTGATGGGGACTCTCTGATGGGGACTCTCTGATGTGAAGGGTGCTTCTGATGGGGACTCTGATGGGAAGGGGGCTTCTGATGGGGGACTCTCTGATGTGAAGGGTGCTTCTGATGGGGACTCTGATGTGAAGGGGGCTTCTGATGGGGACTCTCTGATGGGGACTCTGATGTGAAGGGGGCTTCTGATGGGGACTCTCTGATGGGGACTCTGATGTGAAGGGGGCTTCTGATGGGGACTCTCTGATGGGGACTCTGATGTGAAGGGGGCTTCTGATGGGGACTCTCTGATGGGGACTCTGATGTAAAGGGGGCTGCTGGTGGGGACTCTGATGTGAAGGAAGCTGCTGGTGGGGACTCTGATGTAAAGGGGCTGGTGATGGGGACTCTGATGTAAAGGGGGTTTCTCAAGGGGACTCTGATGTGAAGGGGGCTTCTGATGGGGACTCTGATGGGGACTCTCTGATGTGAAGGGGGCTTCTGATGGGGACTCTCTGATGGGGACTCTGATGTGAAGGGGGCTTCTGCTGGGGACTCTCTGATGTGAAGGGGGCTTCTGATGGGGACTCTCTGATGTAAAGGGGGCTGCTGGGGACTCTGATGTGAAGGGGGCTGCTGATGTGGACTCTGATGTGAAGGGGGGCTTCTGATGGGGACTCTCTGATGGGGACTCTGATGTGAAGGGGGCTTCTGATGGGGACTCTCTGATGTGAAGGGGGCTGATGGTGGGGACTCTCTGATGTGAAGGGGGGCTGGTGGTGGGGACTCTGATGTAAAGGGGGCTGCTGGGGACTCTGATGTGAAGGGGGCTTCTGATGGGGACTCTGATGTGAAGGGGGCTTCTGATGGGGACTCTCTGATGGGGACTCTGATGTGAAGGGGGCTTCTGATGGGGACTCTCTGATGTGAAGGGGGCTTCTGATGGGGACTCTCTGATGTGAAGGGGGCTTCTGATGGGGACTCTGATGTGAAGGGGGCTTCTGATGGGGACTCTCTGATGTGAAGGGGGCTTCTGATGGGGACTCTCTGATGTGAAGGGGGCTTCTGATGGGGACTCTCTGATGGGGACTCTGATGTGAAGGGTGCTTCTGATGGGGACTCTGATGGGAAGGGGGCTTCTGATGGGGTCTCTCTGATGTGAAGGGTGCTTCTGATGGGGACTCTCTGATGGGGACTCTGATGTGAAGGGGGCTTCTGATGGGGACTCTCTGATGGGGACTCTGATGTGAAGGGGGCTTCTGATGGGGACTCTCTGATGGGGACTCTGATGTGAAGGGGGCTTCTGATGGGGGACTCTCTGATGGGGACTCTGATGTGAAGGGGCTTCTGATGGGGACTCTCTGATGTGAAGGGGGCTGCTGGTGGGGACTCTCAAAATTAAAGTGGGCCAGTCATGATGAAGTCCAGGGCCAAATTTTTGTCCCAGTCCAGCCCTGGTTACTGGGCTGCTTTCAAACTGATCCCCAGGTGCGCCTGCACTGAGCCACAGACTTCTGTTATTACCTGAAGGTTTGGTGCGCTTTCAGAAAGTGCAATACATCTGCACAATATAATATACTGTAAGTCTATGGTAAAGTGCAGCTAACCCGCAGGAAAGCCACAGGTGTACTGCACCTGTGTCTGCTCTGCATATGCAGAGTGGACATGGGCCTGTCATCCGCCCGCTCCATTCATTGTGGCCCGCGACTGGTTACCAAGTTGCTTAAGTGGCCCTCGCTCTTCAAAAGGTTGGGCACCCCTGACCTACACCTTCCCATCACCCCGTCTGGTTCAGTGTGTAGCGTCACCTACACCGTCCCATCACCCCACCTGGTTCAGGGTATAGCGTCACCTACACCTTCCTATCACCCCGTCTGGTTCAGTGTGTAGCGTCACCTACACCGTCCCATCGCCCCATCTGGTTCAGTGTGTAGCAACCTCTACACCGTCCCATCACCCCACCTGGTTCAGTGTGTAGCAACCTCTACACCGTCCCATCACCCCACCTGGTTCAGCGTGTAGCGTCACCTACACCGTCCCATCACCCCGTCTGGTTCAGTGTGTAGCATCACCTACACCTTCCCATCACCACGTCTGGTTCAGTGTGTAGCGTCACCTACACCTTCCCATCACCCCGTCTGGTTCAGTGTGTAGCGTCACCTACACCGTCCCATCGCCCCATCTGGTTCAGTGTGTAGCGTCACCTACACCGTCCCATCACCCCGTCTGATTCAGTGTGTAGTGTCACCTACACCATCCCATCACCCCACCTGGTTCAGTGTATAGCGTCACCTACACCGTGCCATCACCCCGTCTGGTTCAGTGTATAGCGTCACCTACACCGTGCCATCACCCCGTCTGGTTCAGTGTGTAGCGTCACCTACACCGTCCCATCACCCCGTCTGGTTCAGTGTGTAGCGTCACCTACACCGTCCCATCACCCCGTCTGGTTCAGTGTGTAGCGTCACCTACACCGTCCCATCACCCCGTCTGGTTCAGTGTGTAGCGTCACCTACACCGTCCCATCACCCCACCTGGTTCAGTGTGTAGCGTCACCTACACCGTCCCATCACCCCACCTGGTTCAGTGTGTAGCAGCCTCTACACCGTCCCATCACCCCACCTGGTTCAGTGTGTAGCGTCACCTACACTGTCCCATCACCCCACCTGGTTCAGTGTGTAGCGTCACCTACACCATCCCATCACCCCACCTGGTTCAGTGTGTAGCAACCTCTACACCGTCCCATCACCCCACCTGGTTCAGTGTGTAGTGTCACCTACACCGTCCCATCAACCCACCTGGTTCAGTGTGTAGCGTCACCTACACCGTCCCATCACCCCACCTGGTTCAGTGTGTAGCGTCACCTACACCGTCCCATCACCCCACCTGGTTCAGTGTGTAGCGTCACCTACACCGTCCCATCACCCCACCTGGTTCAGTGTGTAGCGTCACCTACACCATCCCATCACCCCGTCTGGTTCAGTGTGTAGCGTCACCTACACCGTCCCATCACCCCGTCTGGTTCAGTGTGTAGCGTCACCTACACCATCCCATCACCCCACCTGGTTCAGTGTGTAGCGTCACCTACACTGTCCCATCACCCCACCTGGTTCAGTGTGTAGCAGCCTCTACACCGTCCCATCACCCCACCTGGTTCAGTGTGTAGCGTCACCTACACCGTCCCATCACCCCGTCTGGTTCAGTGTGTAGAGTCACCTACACCGTCCCATCACCCCATCTGGTTCAGTGTGTAGCGTCACCTACACCGTCCCATCACCCCACCTGGTTCAGTGTGTAGCAGCCTCTACACCGTCCCATCACCCCACCTGGTTCAGTGTGTAGCGTCACCTACACCGTCCCATCACCCCGTCTGGTTCAGTGTGTAGAGTCACCTACACCGTCCCATCACCCCACCTGGTTCAGTGTGTAGCAGCCTCTACACCGTCCCATCACCCCACCTGGTTCAGTGTGTAGCGTCACCTACACCGTCCCATCACCCCACCTGGTTCAGTGTGTAGCGTCACCTACACCGTCCCATCACCCCACCTGGTTCAGTGTATAGCGTCACCTACACCGTGCCATCACCCCGTCTGGTTCAGTGTATAGCGTCACCTACACCGTGCCATCACCCCGTCTGGTTCAGTGTGTAGCGTCACCTACACCGTCCCATCACCCCGTCTGGTTCAGTGTGTAGCGTCACCTACACCGTCCCATCACCCCGTCTGGTTCAGTGTGTAGCGTCACCTACACCGTCCCATCACCCCACCTGTTTCAGTGTGTAGCGTCACCTACACCGTCCCATCACCCCACCTGGTTCAGTGTGTAGTGTCACCTACACCGTCCCATCACCCCGTCTGGTTCAGTGTGTAGCGTCACCTACACCGTCCCATCACCCCACCTGGTTCAGTGTGTAGCGTCACCTACACCGTCCCATCACCCCGTCTGGTTCAGTGTGTAGAGTCACCTACACCGTCCCATCACCCCATCTGGTTCAGTGTGTAGCGTCACCTACACCGTCCCATCACCCCACCTGGTTCAGTGTGTAGCAGCCTCTACACCGTCCCATCACCCCACCTGTTTCAGTGTGTAGCGTCACCTACACCGTCCCATCACCCCGCCTGGTTCAGTGTGTAGCGTCACCTACACCGTCCCATCACCCCACCTGGTTCAGTGTGTAGCATCACCTACACCGTCCCATCACCCCACCTGGTTCAGTGTGTAGCGTCACCTACACCGTCCCATCACCCCGCCTGGTTCAGTGTGTAGCGTCACCTACACCGTCCCATCACCCCACCTGGTTCAGTGTGTAGCATCACCTACACCGTCCCATCACCCCACCTGGTTCAGTGTGTAGCGTCACCTACACCGTCCCATCACCCCACCTGGTTCAGTGTGTAGCGTCACCTACACCATCCCATCACCCCACCTGGTTTAGTGTGTAGCAACCTCTACACCGTCCCATCACCCCACCTGGTTCAGTGTGTAGCGTCACCTACACCGTCCCATCACCCCACCTGGTTCAGTGTGTAGCGTCACCTACACCGTCCCATCACCCCACCTGGTTCAGTGTGTAGCGTCACCTACACCGTCCCATCACCCCACCTGGTTCAGTGTGTAGCGTCACCTACACCGTCCCACCCCCCCCATCTGGTTCACATTGGGTTACACTACGCAGGACACTGAGAGCGTCACCATCGCACATCTGTGGGGAGAATATGGCCTGAGCTCTCCGTACCAGGAGTAGGAAATCTGCCCAGAAATGGAAAGTTCTCGCCTCTCGGGGATTGTCTAGGACTCCATATATGGGACTTGTTACCAAGCTGTAAAACCATTAATTGGATGCAGTTGTAGAATTATCTTCCCATCAATAATACAATCGGAATATTAATATAATTTCTGCTACATAAATGTTGTATTTTAATAAATAACAAATGTTTTCCATGTGAGAACAATGAAGATTTGTTTCTGTATTGGAGCCCCTTATAATGGACCAGCGGGAGCCCAGAGTACTCAGGAGATAGGACTGTCTGCCTATGGAAGGTGCTGAGCGACTGCCAATATCACAATGTCTGCTCGGGTTTATTGGTCCAGAGCTGTCACATGGAGGTAAGGAGACAGGCTTAAAGTGGAATTGCACTCTCTCAATCAACATTGACCATTATTAATCCTCATGCTGCTAATGTTAGTAATAGATAGGAAAGGGGATTCGATTTACTCATTTTATACTTTTTATTTTTTCAGTGTCTTCCTGATTTCTGGCCTAGGCCAAAATTATGGCATACCTCCCAGGAGTCTTAATGGGAGAAGGGGCTTTCTTAGATAAGCACACCCTCCAGCCTGCATGCCTGAGCTAGATGGTTTACAAGAAGTAATTGCTACATGAATCATCTGCCCTTGCTCAAGAAGGCTGCGGCTAGAAACACTAGGGGGTGTTTTAGCAGAATAAAGCATGGAGACATGGATGGATGGATAGAGGCATGGATCAATGGATGAAGGAGACATGGATGGATGGAGTCATTGATTGGGTGGAGACATGGATGGATGAATGGAGACATGGATGGGTGGAGACATGGATGGGTGGAGACATGGATGGGTGGAGACATGGATGGAGACGGAGACATAGATAGGTGGAGTCATGGATGGATAAAGACATGGATGGATGGAGACATGGATGGGTAGAGACATGGATGGAGACAGAGACTTGGATGGGTGGCGACATGGATGGGTGGCAACATGGTTGGGTGGAGACATGGATGGATAAAGACATGAATGGATGGAGACATGGATAGATGGAGACATGGATGGGTGGAGACATGGATGGAGACGGAGGCATAGATAGGTGGAGACATGGATGGATAAAGTCATGGATGGATGGAGGCATGGATGGAGACAGAGACTTGGATGTGTGGAGACATGGATGGGTGGCAACATGGATGGATGGAGACATAGATGGATGGAGACATGGAATGATGGCATACATCCCCAGGAGTCTTAATGGGAGGAGGGGCTTTCTTAGATAAGCACACCCTCCAGCCTGCATGCCTGAGCTATATGGTTTACAAGAAGTAATTGCTACATGAATCATCTGCCCTTGCTCAAGAAGGCTGCGGTTAGAAACACTAGGAGGTGTTTTAGCAGAATAAAGCATGGAGACATGGATGGATGGACAGAGACATGGATCAATGGATGAAGGAGACATGGATGGGTGGAGACATGAATAGATGGAGACATGGATGGGTGGAGACATGGATGGAGACGGACACATAGATAGGTGGAGACATGGATGGATAAAGATGTGGATAGATGGAGACATGGATAGATGGAGACATGGATGGATGGAGACATGGATGGATGGAGACATGGATGGATGGAGACATGGATGGATGGAGACATAGATGGATGGAGACATAGATGGATGGAGATCTGGATGGATGGAGACAGAGACTTGGAAGGGTGGCAACATGGATGGGTGGCAACATGGATGGGTGGAGACATGGATGGATGGAGACATGGATGGAGACAGAGACCTGGGTGGAGACATGGATGGATGGAGACATAGATGATGGAGACATGGATGTGTGGTGACACGGATGGAGATAGAGACCTGTATGGGTGGTGACACGGATGGAGATAGAGACCTGTATGGGTGGTGACACAAATGGAGATAGAGACCTGTATGGGTGGTGACACAAATGGAGATAGAGACCTGTATGGGTGGAGACATGGATGGAGATAGAGACCTGTATGGGTGGAGACATGGATGGAGATAGAGACCTGGATGGGTGGAGACATGGATGGATTGAGACCTGGATGGGTGGAGACATGGATGGAGATGGAGACCTGGATGGATGGAGACATGGATGGAGATCTGGATGGGTGGAGATCTGGATGGGTGGAGATCTGGATGGGTGGAGATCTGGATGGGTGGAGACATGGATGGATTGAGACATGGATGGATTGAGACATGGATGGGTGGAGACATGGATGGGTGGAGACCTGGATGGGTGGAGACCTGGATGGGTGGAGACATGGATGGAGATAGAGATCTGGATGGGTGGAGACATGGATGGGTGGAGACCTGGATGGATGGAGACCTGGATGGATGGAGACCTGGATGGGTGGAGACCTGGATGGGTGGAGACCTGGATGGGTGGAGACATGGATGGAGATAGAGATCTGGATGGGTGGAGACATGGATGGGTGGAGACCTGGATGGATGGAGACCTGGATGGATGGAGACATAGATGGATGGAGACATAGATGGATGGAGACAGAGACTTGGAAGGGTGGCAACATGGATGGGTGGCAACATGGATGGGTGGAGACATGGATGGGTGGAGACATGGATAGATGGAGACATGGATGGATGGAGACATGAATGGATGGAGACATGGATGGATTGAGACATGGATGGATTGAGACATGGATGGATTGAGACCTGGATGGGTGGAGACCTGGATGGGTGGAGACCTGGATGGGTGGAGACCTGGATGGGTGGAGACCTGGATGGGTGGAGACCTGGATGGGTGGAGACCTGGATGGGTGGAGACATGGATGGGTGGAGACATGGATGGAGATAGAGATCTGGATGGGTGGAGACATGGATGGGTGGAGACATGGATGGGTGGAGACCTGGATGGATGGAGACATAGATGGATGGAGACAGAGACTTGGAAGGGTGGCAACATGGATGGGTGGCAACATGGATGGATGGAGACATGGATGGATGGAGACATGGATGGATGGAGACATGGATGGATGGATGGAGACCTGGATGGGTGGAGACCTGGATGGGTGGAGACATGGATGGGTGGAGACATGGATGGGTGGAGACATGGATGGGTGGAGACCTGGATGGATGGAGACATAGATGGATGGAGACATAGATGGATGGAGACATAGATGGTGGAGACATAGATGGATGGAGACAGAGACTTGGAAGGGTGGCAACATGGATGGGTGGCAACATGGATGGGTGGCAACATGGATGGGTGGCGACATGGATAGATGGAGACATGGATGGATGGAGACATGGATGGATGGAGACATAGATGGATGGAGATCTGGATGGATGGAGACAGAGACTTGGAAGGGTGGCAACATGGATGGGTGGCAACATGGATGGGTGGCAACATGGATGGGTGGAGACATGGATGGATGGAGACATGGATGGAGACAGAGACCTGGGTGGAGACATGGATGGATGGAGACATAGATGATGGAGACATGGATGAATGGAGACCTGTATGGGTGGTGACACAAATGGAGATAGAGACCTGTATGGGTGGTGACACAAATGGAGATAGAGACCTGTATGGGTGGAGACATGGATGGAGATAGAGACCTGTATGGGTGGAGACATGGATGGAGATAGAGACCTGTATGGGTGGAGACATGGATGGAGATGGAGACCTGGATGGGTGGAGACATGGATGGAGATCTGGATGGGTGGAGACATGGATGGATTGAGACATGGATGGATTGAGACATGGATGGGTGGAGACCTGGATGGGTGGAGACCTGGATGGGTGGAGACATGGATGGAGACCTGGATGGATGGAGACCTGGATGGGTGGAGACATGGATGGAGATGGAGACCTGGATGGGTGGAGATATGGATAGATGGGGGAGTTTGCTTTGAATATGAATTTGTGTTTTTGGTTTGTTGAGCTTACATGCAGTGTAACTCCACTTTAAACAGGGTTTCCTCTGCTCACTTACAGGGGCTGATAGAAGTGGCTTCTGAGGAGGACAGAATTAAAGAGAACCTCCTACTCTATGGGCAGATCTGAGTTATTTTAGGGCCGTCATCCTGTACTGGGCAAAGCAGAGGCTTGAGAAGCTTGCATCGGAGGACGTGGTACAACATGGCCTCTGGTCACACTGATTTTCGGACCAGCTTTTGTGATTCCTTACAGCATGAAGAGAGGAGAAACGGGGGATCTGATTGGGTTAAGTTGATTTTGTTTCCTCATCTTCATAAATCCTTCCCATCTTTTTGCAGATTGGGATCAATGACCTTACTGGCAGCAGCGGAAACGTTCTCTGAGTGGTCTCCCTATCTGGCCAGGTCATGATTTTCTGTGCTGTTACAAATTTAGTGTTCTGGTCCATGGAAAACATTTGTATATAAAGATTTGTGATTATTATTATTATTCTAAAAACTCTGTGGGGTCATGGAGGGGGGGTTATCAGTGTACGCAGTGCTATTATGGGACAGCACAGAAGTGACTCCCCAGAGGCCTTATAGCAGATGGATCACAGAAAGGATGGTCGGCACTCAGGATAACAACGCGTTTCGGCCTTCAGGCCCTAGTCATGAATCATATCAACCTGACGGCCGAAACGCGTTGGTTGTTTTACAACCTTTGTACATGCGTTTTCAATAAAGGAAGATTATTTTTGGATGCTATTTTGAGTGCTGCTGTGATCCATGTGTTATAGAGGTGTCAATGCCCCAAAGTCTGAGCACCGGGCGGAGCTTTTATGCATGAAGGTGGAAGTGCGCACACACCTGTTTCCACCATAAAACAGATGGTCTGCAGGAATGACCCCCTGTACATCAATATATTTCTTCATCACCCAATCACCACCTACCTGTTCTGGTTGGAAACATGTCTTCATTGTTGATCAGCGTTTCGATCCACTCCATCAGTGTGCTCATGTACAGAGGAGCTGACAGTTTTGTGGGCTTCTTCAATTTGTGCTCATCCTGCCACCTGTATTCATATCTGAGACCCCCAGACATGACCGGGCAGCTCCGCTCGGTGCAGAACTCAGACATGGTCCCATAGATCAGGTTTATCCTATTGAAAAAATCCACCACATGAACAGCAATCCAGTCATTGATGCTCTCTCCAGGGGGGAGCTGAACCACAGTCTTCAGGTCAAGGCCCGACTTTAGGGAGGCTTGAGCCTTTTTATAGAGTTCAAAGCGCTGAGTTCCTGGTTCAAACTTCTTCCTGGGGCGAAATGTTCGGTCTTTATTAAATACCTGGGTAAGGCATAGAGCCATGACTAGTGGTGGCGGCTACCATAAAGTCTGGGCCCTGAGTTCAGCAGAGACTCTGAGGGGTGGTGGCTCTGAAGGGACTGTGGGAGGTGATGGCTCTGGATTACCGGAGGAACTCTGGGGTGATGGCTCTGAAGGGACCGTGGAAGGTGATGGCTCTTAAGAACAGGATAGCCAGTCAGCGATGGTGGTTCTGGAGGGACCGTGGAAGGTGATTGCTCCGGATTAGGACAGGAGAGGCTGTGAGGAACAATGGTTCAGGAGGTCACGAGAGGCTGAGGAGTGATGGTTCAGGTGGTCACGAGAGGCTGTGAGGAGTGATGGTTTAAGAAGTCAGAAGAGGCTGTGAGGAACAATGGTTCAGGAGGTCACGAGAGGCTGAGGAGTGATGGTTCAGGAGGTCAGAAGAAGCAATGAGGAGCCATGGTTCAGGAGGTCAGAAGAGGCTGTGAGGAGCGATGGTTCAGGAGGTCAGAAGAAGCTGTGAGGAGCGATGGTTCAGGAGGTCAGAAGAGGCTGTGAGGAGCGATGGTTCAGGAGGTCAGAAGAGGCTGTGAGGAGCGATGGTTCAGGAGGTCAGAAGAGGCTGTGAGGAGCGATGGTTCAGGAGGTCAGAAGAAGCAATGAGGAGCGATGGTTCAGGAAGTCAGAAGAGGCTGTGAGGGGTGATGGGTCAGGAGGTCAGAAGAAGCTGTGAGTAGCGATGGTTCAGGAGGTCAGAAGAGGCTGTGAGGAGCGATGGTTCAAGAGGTCAGGGGAGGCTGCGGGTGGTAGAGGCTGTGGAGATCAGATTAATTGTTATTGAGGACAGAGGATGATATGGGAAACGATGGCTCTCAGGAACAGGCCAGGTAGGAAGTTATTTCTGATGAACGGTCCGTCTTGTCCGGTATTTGTCCCGGTGCCATACAGTTGGTGCCAAGGGGTGTCCTGACTCCTGAAAGAGAAGGAATGGAGGTTATACAGATTGTTATAGAAGGATTTCAGAGGCCATTTCTCTGCGCAGAATATTCATCTCTCCCAACTTCTGCTTTGACCTTTTATTGGTCACTTTCCCAAATCCTTCTCATGTCTTTCAGGGTCACCATACATGTCAACAATGTCCTATGAGGACCTACCTAGTCTATTCAATCAGACGAGGACCTACCTAGTCTATTCAATCGGACGGGCTCCTGCACAACATTCTTGTTGGTAGAGGAGATTGTACAATCACATGTGGTGTATGAAGGCGTGGCCGATGTGGGGGGCCATCATGGTTACCCGTACAGGTGTTTTCCCTGTGCAGGCAGCCCCATTGAAGTCTATTGGGATGCAGCAGCTGCACGGACACAGCGGTTTCTCTCATCCATGCGGGTGCGCGGCCCTGAACCCACCCAGCGACCCCTGCTGCCTCCCAGGTACCAGAGATCTATCTAAAGGGGGACTTCCATCACTTTGGGGAGATTTCCTCATGTTTCCTGTTTTGTATAAGGAAATTCCGACCACAAAATCTGTCGGATTTTCTCAGGCGGATTTTGTCCGACGCTGGTGTTGCATACACACGGTCGGACAAAGTTGTCGGAAAATCCGATCATCCTGAACGTGGTGACGTTCGTTGCGTACGATGGAACTACATAGAGGCTAGTAGCCAATAGCTTTGGTCTCGTAATTTGATCTGAGCATGCGCGGCACTTTGTTCCGTCAGAATTCTCTACACACGATCGGAAAAAGTCCGATCGGATTTTGTTGTCGGAAAATTGAGAGCAGGATCTCCAATTTTTTCTGTTGGAAATTCCGATGGAAAAAGTCATATGGAGCCCACACACGGGCGGATTTTCCGACAACATGGTCCGATCGGACATTTTCCGTCGGAATTTCCGACCGTGTGTACGGGGCTTAGAGGCAGAAAGTGAAGAGAAATCCCACCCCCCCCCAATGAAACCAATGGGGGTTCGATCTCTGATGCCCCCATTGATCCTCCTAGATTGTTCCTAGAAGTTTGCAGACCGGATCCTCCCAGACATTCCTCTCCATCAAAGGCTCATCCGTCACTGAGGGACAGACATTACAGGAACATTCCTACCAAGGCAGAGGCAATGCAGGGCCCGGGACAGACATTACAGGGACATTCCTACCAAGGCAGAGGCAATGCAGGGCCCGGGGCAGACATTACAGGAACATTCCTACCAAGGCAGAGGCAATGCAGGGCCCGGGACAGACATTACAGGGACATTCCTACCAAGGCAGAGGCAATGCAGGGCCCGGGACAGACATTACAGGGACATTCCTACCAAGGCAGAGGCAATGCAGGGCCCGGGACACAGCCTATGGGAAGAGCGGAGAACTTCCAGGATATCGGAGGAGGAGGAGGAGAGTCCTGATACTGGAAGCACATCCAGCTGTTGTGTGTATTTGTATAGATGGGAGAGGCCGCACTTCCCTCCGCTCACACCATTGTGTCTTGCAACCCGAGAAAACGTCACGTGGGAACCATGAAGACCGAGCGACTGGCTGGGAAAGTTCCTGAAACCATTCCTAATAATCCCAATATACATTGTGCATGTCAAGGCGGCTTCTCCATCTGAGCCAGCCATACGTCTGCCTGCGCCACTGCGAGGAGCACTAAGTCCAAGGGGACACTATGAGGAGCACTGACCTCCAGAGGGCTACTGATAACAACAGTTACCTCCAGAGGGATACTAAGAAGAGCACTTGCCTTCAGAGGGATACCAAGAAGAGTACTGACTTTCAGAGGTGCACTAAGAAGAGCACTTACCACCAGAGGGACACTGAGTCCTTATCTCCATAGGGACATTGTGAAGAGCACTAACTCCAAGGGGACACTATGAGGAGCACTGACCTTCAGAGGGCTACTGATAACAACAGTTACCTCCAGAGGGATACTAAGAAGAGCACTTACCTCCAGAGGGATACCAAGAAGAGCACTACCTTCAGAGGTGCATTAAGAAGAGCACTACCTTCAGAGGTGCATTAAGAAGAGCACTTACCTCCAGAGGGATACCAAGAAGAACACTAACCTCCAGAGGTACACTAAGAAGAGCACTTACCTCCAGAGGGACACTGAGTCCTTATCTCCATAGGGACATCGTGAAGAGCACTAACTCCAAGGGGACACTATGAGGAGCACTGACCGTCCAGAGGGCTACTGATAACAACAGTTGCCTCCAGAGGGATACCAAGAAGAGCACTACCTTCAGAGGTGCATTAAGAAGAGCACTTACCTCCATAGGGATACCAAGAAGAACACTGACCTCCAGAGATACACTAAGAAGAGCACTTACCTCCAGAGGGACACTGAGTCCTTATCTCCATAGGGGCATTGTGAAGAGCACTAACTACTCCAAGGGGACACTATGAGGAGCACT